>LPNX010943179.1:852-72150 GCA_001517045.1 Pseudotsuga menziesii
CAATCTTCCTAAAAATGCTCTGAAATACAAAAAAAATATATATATATTCAAAAAAGTCGCAGTACATACCTTACAAATTACATAAAAGTGCCCAGAAATACAACAAAGACAAAAAAAATCTTCTTAAAAGTGCCCAGAAATGCAACAAAGACAAAAAAAAATTCATAAAAGTGCCCAAAAATGCAACAAAGACAAAAAAAATTTCATAAAAGTGCCCAGAAATACAACAAAGAAAAAAAATCTTCTTAAAAGTGCCCAGAAATACAACAAAGATAAAAATAATCTTCCTAAAAATGCTCTGAAATACAAAAAAAGAAAAAAATATATTCAAAAAAGTCGCAGTACATACCTTACAAATTACAGAGCATTTGTATAATACGAATGATTTAAAAAATGCGAAAATGTGTAATTCATATTTTTTATAAATATGAATTTTGTGTTTTCAACCGGCGTTTTTTTCCCAGCCGACGTGAAAAAAAAAAAGTATTTTCGGCCGAACTATTTGTTCGGCCGAACAATTATTCCGTCAGTTAAAACTAACGTTTCGGCCGAACTAATAATTGTTCGGCCGAAAAAAATGTTCGGCCGAACACCTGCAAATCTTCAGAAATCAGTGCTCCAGCTTTTTCCTGAAGCTTTTTGCAATTTCGAACATATCGGATCATATGAAATATTTGCTATTTCATTTTACAAATACTAACATTACATGCATAATTCAATCTAGTTTCTATAAATGTGATTTTTATTAAATTTCATGACATACAGTAAATACTTAGAATATTTTTCCTATAAAGGGTTTGGATTGCTTGAAATTTTAAGAAAAACTAGTGAAATGAAAAATCAATAACTTCAAAACGACATTATGAAAAAAATTGAAAAACCAGTTGTACGCAAGTTTGATGTGTTAGTTTCAAAAGGGTACTTTCAATTTTGTGTTATGAAATGGAAAATTATACAAAGTGTAACGTCTCCCTAAACATGTCAATTTTATGATAGTTTTTCAGGTAGGTCCACTTCAAAAAATTCTAATAATTATTGTATGTCTCTGTTGGATACAAAATTATAGTCATGCATTAGTACAATCTGTGTCGATAGTACTAACATATTTTGTTTTTAATAAACAATAATTTAATAATGAATAAAGTTACGTCTTCTGACATGACTATTTACCATAATTTCATTACTTAAGAACATACTGTCAAACAATTGCTAAAATGACATATCAAATGCCAATAAAAAAATTCTGAAAAATAACAGATAGAAAGCTAACACGATTGTTTACAACTTTTGTTTTTACTCGAAAGTGAAATTCTAAACACAAATACAACTTTTCTTTGTTCGAAGTTGAGAAACATGTAAAAACAACTTCGATTTTGTCATAGACCCCCCCAAAATAGACACCCAACTTCATGATTTCACCCTTTAACGTATCATAACGTAGCATTATTTTTGTAAAAACCTTCGTTTATAAGGTTGAAGTCACATGGAAAACCATTCATGGAATATGCTATATTGCATGAGCTATGGCTTAGTCCTAAGTTTATGACACCATCATTGGGGTCTATATGTTGCATGGTTATTAAAATTCGCACTGCATTGTGGGGTGATCTAAACTATATAATTTGGGTTTCAATTTTTTGTAATGGAGGCTAGGGTGCCACATTTAATATGCATGGGGAAATGTGGGTATCAAGCTTAGGGATTGGACTAGAATGATGGTTTGGTTCACTTGAAATATAGCTACGTGAGCTCTTCCTTTGGTTTTCTCTGTGGCGTGGAGCTTTGGAGGTCAGCTGTATTGGAAGGTATGTCTTCTAATCTAGTTTAGCAGCATTATATTGTTGTTTAGTTTGGTGTTTTCATCATACTCCTCATTTTGGATTTGGTTTTGTTGTAGGTTCTAAGGTTTGGAAATCTTGGGCCGTGGGTCATAGGTCGCCCTGGGTCAACACAATACCCATTATAGCTAATCCCTACTGTAACAAGTTTAAAACTTGTTCCTTCTCTTGTGTGGATGTCTTGACAGAGGTTGAAGTTCGTTGTTGGTTGAATTTTTAGTATGGTTTTGAATGGCTGCGATTTGGAAAGGGGTTTTCTGTAAAAATTATGCAACACATCCAGAGATGCGCTGATGACTTGGGTTTTTTATTTAGGTTTAGTACCTTCGGGATGAGACTAATGCATTTTGGTTTTGGTACAATGAATACTTGATTAGTATCGTTGGTCATGGTGAATACTTACGAGCTCTGTGATTTATAAATATGTCTAAGTTTTGGTAATGGCGACAGCACCATTGCTTGCAATTGTGCAAGGCCTTGGATAAATGACTATGTAAATTATTATTTTCATTTATAATGGTTATTTTGTACATCATTTGCATATTGTGCGTATCGTGGTTATGATTCTTGGTTTGGGTGATAGGTTCACTTTGTGTTTATTAGCATTTCTTGTTTAGTTATTTATATAGATTGTTAACAACGTTAATTTTGGCCTCTGGATCGTTGCCATAGATGGCAATGGCACTCCCGCCATTAGAGCAGTGACTGTGTAATGGATGAAGGAAATGTGAAATTGAGGTTTTAATTCTTACCTGTTTATTTAGTTTTATGAGGCCGTCATTGGGGGTTTTACCCTACAGCGAACTATCGTTGCTATTTTCTTAGCATTGATAGAGGATTTAATGGGTTTATGTTACGGTTTTACTGTCTGCATACAAATGGTCATGAGCCACAAGATGGTTACAGTGTATAAATTTTAACTTATAAATTAGTTTATTAGCATGTTTTGTGTAGTTGATAACTGAAACACATTTGGTAGGATGATAGTGAATCCTACAGGATTCGATATGTTGATTTGTAAATGTATTAAGGAGAACTCCATAGGACTCGATCCTGGGTCACGATTGTTGTAAACGATGATCACTATAATGACTTGTTTGGGAATTCATGCCCACAGGATTCGATCATATGATCTGCTTATTTATGCGATATTTTAATGAGGTTTGTGCATAAAATTATGTTTACTAATTATGTGGAAGTTTTCTTATGATATACGATTTGGATAAATGTATTTTGTACTTTAATTATATGGTTTGCTTAACAATATTGTGGCAATGTTGCTCACATACCTTAGAGGTCTTCAATAGCTTGGCTGCTTATTTGGTTTAATGTTTATTCATAATTATGGAATGATTCATTTATAGTGTTTTTTATTTAATGTAACTTCAGACCATTAGAGGTCTCGATGACTTTAGTTTGTCATTTATCTTGTTATTTTGATTATGGTTATGTTTATAATAAACAATTCAAATGATTTGTTTCTCAGGTTTTGTTTCAATATACTTTAATGTAAGGTCCTTATAATTATGTTTTGTTTTATAGATTGCACTAATACTATATGTACTAGTTAGTCTTTTGTGATTTTAATATATAGGTCTATTGGAAATATCAAATCTTCCAGTAGAAACCATATAAAAATATATATAAAGGCTTTGTTTGAAGTAGTTCTAGGTCTTTGGAAAATAAATTTAAAGCTAGGAAATAAAATGCACAAATAAATTTGGAAGGACAAAACCCTAAAATATTCTTCAACAGGAAATAAATTACAGGCATAGATTTAGAAGTAAAAACATAAACCCTTAAATATTATAAACAGGAAATAAATTGCAGACATAGATTTAGAAATAAAACATAAAACCTTAATTTATGGAGAAGAGAATAAATATAAGAAATAAACTAGGGAATAACATCCTTAAATACTTAAAGAGAAAATGTACTAGACATGAAAGGGAAAAATCAAGAACCTCATACATGCAAGGTGAATCTATTTCAATGGTTGAAAACTTGCACACTCACTTAACCAATATTAACCAATTCATAGACAGATCTGGCCTCTGTATAGATAACCAAATCACTTGGGAAATACCATGTTCCACCCAAGCATGACCTGAAACCGTTCCTGGTTTTAGTCTGGATCCCCCCGAGTTAGTTCCAACATGCAATTAGCTTAGAGATTTTAAGGTAAGGCTTCTGTAACTGGGATATCAAGTTTTGAATCAGTTCTCCTTTTTCCTTTTAGGAAAATGTTCTCCAAGAACTCTCTTGAGAATAATAAGGAAGAATAATGAATCACCAAAAAGATGGAAGATCCCCAAGCCTCTCTTTGGTCGGGTCTTTATAGGAAAAATTTTCAGTCAAAGGGGCAGTTAAATAAGGAATCATTTCATTTCTTGATTTAAAATTTTTATTTAATTTAGGCACTTTTAAATTTTTAACTTAGGAACTTTTAACTAGTTTATATTTGGACTCTTGTAAGTATTATATTATTTAAGTATCTTTAAATAATAATAATAATAATAGATGGAGCCTTTCTTCATTTCTTATACTATTAATATTATTACTGTGCTTACTCTGTATACATGTTATGTATAAAATATATAATTATATATATTATTTGTTAACAATTTTCTTTAGATATCATATAACATGATCTCTAAAATTAGGACATTTTCTTTATTAAGGCCTCCAGGTAGGTGGTTAGGTCTACTAGGCTAGGAAACTCTAAACATCCTTGCATGTTAGATTCCCTCTTATAACATGGTATGTCTTTAGTACTTGATGGGATATAGAATTCGAAATTTCATTTAATCACTTATAAATAAGTGAGATGAGATCAGTATTTTACTTGAGTTGTTTTCACTCGACATAATTAATTTTTTCCAGTAATGACTAGCGCTTATCCAGAGACCATACTCAACACTAGAAAATATGGAGTTACAAACTTAGTGCAATTCCAGAGCTCCTTGCTCAACACTAATGCTAGCATGTACTTGTAAGATACACCTAGGGATATGTTATATTTTTATCATTCAAGCTAGCATTATCTTAGGATCTTTAACTGAGAGAATAACATGCACAACAATAAACACAAGAGACAAGAGACACAAATAATTTTCCTCAGGGAAACCATAAAGGAGAAAACCACACAACTTCCTCAGAGATAGAATGAGCACCAATGGTAGTAGTAAAACCTGAAAATAGAAAAGATGATCTCCACATCTTGTTATCTCTCACACTGAAAGAGCTTCTCCTCTCTCACTCATGTGCCCTAATGAGTGAGTGTGTGTGTGATAAATAGAGAGGTTCACTCTCTATTTATATTATTCCATTCACTTGAAACCCACTCAAACATGTCGGCCTCACTTAACAATTACTTAATAGAGCCGACATCTCTAGGAGTGTATAATAACCCTAGTGCCCCAACACTTGTGGAGATTTTTCCTCCTCCGACCAACAATGAGGGTTATCCTTAACACCACAGTGGGGACTATTGTCTTGACTTATAATGACTCACCTAGGTTCAACTTCTCTAGCATAGTCTAATAACCCTAGGTCCCCACAATTGTGGGGACTTTAACCCTTGAAAAATAGGAGGGTTACCCACAATGACTTGACTAGACATGTTCACATTATAGAAACTCCCAATTGGAACATCGGGGCATGACATGACGCAATTACATTACAAACACATCTCGGAATAAACATTAGGTTATAATACATAAGATATACAAGTGAATACATTCCAAAGTTACAATTACATCAACACTCCCTTTTAACTAGGAAGGTATTCTCTCGACACAATTTATTAGCACAAGCCTTCTTCTCTGTTCCATCTGTATCATCTGGATCATCATTGAGTTCTCATCATCTTCAAGTCATCTTCATCTTTAGGTCATATTCATCTTCAAGTCATCTTCAGCTAGATCTGGATCATCACTCGATTTGGAGCATCATCACTACTGGATCATCATCAAGTCTGGACCATAACTTGATCTGGATCATCACTATTGGATCATCATCAAGTCTAGATCATCACTACTAGATCATCATCAAGTATGGATCATGACTTCATCTGTATTGTCACTACTAGATCAACATCAAGTATGGATCATCACTTGATCTATATCATCATCAAAGCTAGATCATCACTGAATCATCATAATCATTATTACTTCTTCAATCTCAATCAAATGGTGCTATCTCTTCATTCTTCACATCATAGGAATCTCTACAGGACCATAACTCTTTCATGTTGGTTGTAGGCCTACCCTTCATGTAGGTCTTCAACGCTTATATATGACCCTAAGTCATAATGGCCTGCCTAGCTCTTACGTATGACCTCATCTTCTCAGAAAGGCATGCCCAACACTCACATCTGACCTCATCTTGTCATAAAGGCCCAGCACTCATATCTGAACATGTGTAAACACAATGCACCAGAATGGCTCAGCACTTATATCTGACCATGTTCAAACACACCGCATCGAAAGGGATCAGTACTTACATCCAACCATGTTCGAAAACACCACATCGGAAGGGCTTAGCACTTATATTCGACCATGTTAAAAAACAACGAATCAAAAGGGCTATGTACTTACATTCGACCATGTTCAAAAACACCACATCAAAATGGATCTCAGCCATAGACTAAGGATTCCTTGTAACTGACTAGGTTCCTCCATTCTCCTAGCAAATGGCATTAGTGCTTATATCTGATCAAGTGGGAACACATCTCTCAATCACATCAGAATGGCCATGAAATCACATCTAATCATGTAAGACTACATCCCACAGTCATATTAGAATGGTCCTCAGTCCTAGACTGAGTATTCGTTGTAACTGATCAGGTGCCTCCATTCCAAGAATGGTATTCAATACTTATATCTGATCATGTAGGAACCAATCCTACAATCACATCAGAATGGCTCAACACTCACATCTGACATGGAAGGAACCAATCCTCTCACCATGATAGAATGGATCAACCCTTACATCTGACCATGGAAGGAACCTAATTCTCTCACCATGCTAGAATGGCTTTAGGTCTCATCATTTTCCCTTGGAGAGAACCTCGATATGGAGAACACCAAGCTTCTTCTTGAAGTGCTCAAACTACACTTTGGCCATTTCTAGCATAGAATCACATCAAGGCTGATTACATCCAAGGATAACTTGCGAGATTCACCGGGACTGATTAAATCCATGGGAAACCTACAGGACCGGTTACGTTTGAGCAACATACGAGCTTTGCTAGGATTTACACTTAGACAACCTGTCTCATCAGTTATGCTAGAAATCCATTTTTCAAGAGATCTCAATCTGGATCACTGCTCCTCTCTACATTATACAAAAATGAAAGTCAGATCAACCAAATCAAATAGAAGTTTCAAAAGAAACATACTACCTCCCAAATAGAAAGTGGTAACATCTTTTGCCTCAGCTGGACTCAGCGCCATACAGAACGAATCCACATAATCTTTTGATTTTCCTCATACTTGAGCCCATAAGCAACTGTACCATTCAGGTACCTCATTGCATGCTTTGCAACCATCAGGTGAACATGTCTCAATGTGTTCACAGCAAAGCAAACATCTCGCTTTGTATTTGTTAGAGAAATCATCTGACAGTACATCATGGCATCAACTAGATCTGATGAAGCAACACTCAATAGCTTTAGGTTCGATGCCATAGATGTGGTCATGCCCTTGCAGTCCATCATCCTGAACCTCTTCAGGATCTCTATCACATACTTCCCTTGTCCACACCTCCATGCCGAGAATGTAGTGCATCATACCCAAGTCCTTTATCTTGAACTCAACAACAAGACTTTTTATTGCAAATTTAATGAGTTCCTCTTTTCTATCAGGAACAAATCATCGACATATAACAAGAGCATCACTGGTCTTCCACCTTCAACCTTGAAGCAAAGGTTAGAATATTATTTACTCTTATTAAATCCTAGAGTCATTAGTAATTTGTCCATCTTGTCGTACCATTTCGAACCTCGGGATCTTTTGCAGTCACTCCCTATGAAATGGAGCATCATTCTTCCTCTGTCATTCATACTCTATGCACTGGAACATTCTTTACCAAAGTGACAAGTAGCTTCCTCTGCTACTAATATTCTATATCTCCATCTAGGATCATTGGATACCAAGATCCTCTATATTGAACTTTTTCAAAAGTTCTTCTTGCACCCATCTGTGAGCTTGTCATCCTCTATAGAATTTCATCTTCAACCTTGTAGAAAAGGTTAAGATCTTCATCAAGCTCATCATGTATGTGTTATCTCATGGGTGTCTTCTGAGCTCATACAAGGCCTTCTTTCATTTGCATGCATGATTTCGCTTGTCATGTGTATCTATAGTGGCTGAAAATGTCTCTTCATAGTCTATGCCTCATGCTACGAATATTTCCTTGTATCCCATGATATTTCCATCTACTACATGACAGAACTAGGAAATTCCCTTCATGTATCAATACTGCATCCTAGACATTATTCGTCTTGAACTGGTCTTCCCTTTCTTCTTGGTTACTTCTTCATGGCGAGAATGTTCTGCATCAATGATGTCATTGCATTTGTCATATTATTCTTCATCTTGAACTGGTGTTACTTGTTCTTAGGAACAAGTCTCATCCTTCTTTTCTTGTAGGTGATTATGTACGTGATCCTTCCTACAATTCAAATGCATTTGTATGGTTAGAAACATTTCATAAGACATATTCATAATGGAAAATTCTTATGCATAAATATATGATCATGAAACTATTTTAGTCAATACAACATTCATTCATATCTCACAGAAACTTTTATAGATGCCTTCCATCTCAACCAGGACAACATTGATATTGTGCACTAATCCAATATGTCAGCAAAGAGGTTTCATTCTAGATAATTAGAAATGGATATTTGTATAGAACCATGAGCTACTTACCCATGACATGCATATTAGCAGTATACTGTCATTAATGCAAACATTCTATAATACATCAACTGAACAATATCATGAAATGAAAATTGAATACTTACCTTTATTTGTTTCATGGGTAGACTCCTTCTTGATCCTTAAGCTTCATCATCTTCTTCATTCAGCGTCTCTTATCCAAAAGCTAATATGGATAAGAGTTTCTCCAAGAGTTGAGTCCTTTGTATTCCTCATCGCTTGAGCGATATTATTTGGATGGTGAGAGCGTGATCTTCAGTTGCTCCCATCTTCTCTTCTCTTAATATGAGTCGAGCTTCTTCTTCTTCCCAGAGTCTGTTGAATGTAATCACTTCCTTTTGGAACACATTCCTTGAATGAATGAATCCCATGATCCTAGGAGTCCATTCAATAAGGTTATCACAACTTTTTCATTCTCTACTTCTTCTTCTACCTCTTTGAGTTTTTCTACATTCTGGATCTTCACATTCTTCAACCGTTTTCTCAAAGCCATCTTATGATTTGTGTTCTTCCCTTCAAATAGATTAGTCAAGGAATCAAACATATTCGGTGTCTTTAGAGAAGACACTTGTGGTACAAGTTGAGTCATTATTGAATCATCAATGATATTATTGGCCTTGACCAAGTTCTTCTTGTGTAAGGATTCGAGCCTCATCTCCCTTTGGAACTAGAACCTCTCTACTCATGTAGGTGTCCAATTAATTTTCTTCAGAGAGATCATATACTTCCATGCTTTGAATTTGTCAACTTCACCAAGCTTATCATCAATCTTATGTGATATATTACTTTGAAATGAGAACGTCCAATGAAAATAACAAAACATTAGATCTTACCGATTTGAGGTGTGTGTCCTGGTTTTGTAGCTAGCTGATCTAGGGTTTGTCAGAGAAACCCTAATATTCAAAACTTGTAATATTTCAAATATGATTGGATAGAAATATATATCTCTTCAAGGTGAGCTATCCAATGTATTCCTTTTCTGAAAAATGAGGAGGGAAGCTCTCGGAACAGGAAACCCTAGTTTTCCAATTTCTTCTGCAGAAATACTTGATATTGTTTCTGTGAAATCATTGAAATTACTACTCCTCTTTGTTTGAAACTTTGCATAGAGGCATAGTCACGTGTCTCTAATCCAACACCACAAGTTTTATTATAATTGGTTTAACCAATTCAAACTTATTCTCATTTTCCCAAGGTTATCTGTTACAGGACTTTTCAAAATAGTGAAGTTGTATGGGCTGCCATGTGTCACTAGTTCATATTCTAGGTTTGAAACACAAACCACAGAAAGTAAAATCCATTCCCTTTTTGGAACATATTTAGAAATTTAATTTTTACCTTTGTAGCCAAAGATATATCAATTCTCCCTACGTGTCATGTTTGAGGATGAATCCTAGGAGAGACTAGAACCCTAAATTGGAGGAATCATATCTCCCAGGATATAGCGAATATGAGGCTAAATTTTGGAAACAGTGTAAATATAGATTTAATCTTCGTCCTATGAAATTTTTCGCTCTTGAGACTTCTCCAATTCAGAGATATAGCGAATATACCAAAACTTATCATTTTTAGTATTTTAGGGGTTTTCCAGCTTGGGGTCAAACTAGGGTTTGACTTTCCGGGAGTTTCACCCAGCCAAAAATATTGACCCACATCTTTAAACTTTGATTTTGACTAGGGGAGAAATCGTATGTCATACTAACTCAAAAGTTCTTTTTCTGTAAGAATCCCTAATTTCCTGCACCAAAAAATAAAAATCTTCGGAATTGAATTTCGCTTCGACAGAAATATGCGGCCTTTAATGGAGAGTCAGCATAGCATACTTTTGCTGATGGATTGTGGGGAGAGACCCAAAAAATAAGAAGCCCTAGCTTCTACAGCTACAAAATGTCTTCTTCTCAGGTTAGATCTGATACCATGTTATATTTTTATCATTAAAGCTAGCATTATCTTAGGATCTTTAACTGAGAGAATAACATCCACAGCAATAAACACAAGAGACAAGAGACACAAAGATTTTTCCTCGACAAAACCATAAAGGAGAAAACCCCACAACTTCCTTAGAGATAGAATGAGCACCAATGGTATCAGTAAAACCCAAAAAATAAATATGATCTCCACAGCTTGTTCTCTCTGTCACATTGAGAGAAATTCTCCTCTCTCTCTCATGCACCCCAATGAGTGAGTGTGTGTGAAATACATAAAGAGGCTCACTCTCTATTTATATTGTTTCGTTCACTTGAAACTAACTCCAACATGTGGGCCTCACTTAATAATTACTTACTAGAGCCGACATCTCTAGGAGTGTTTAATAACCCTAGTGCCCCACAAGTTGTGGGGACTTTGCCTCCTCTGACCAACAAGGAGGGTTATCCTTAACACACTAGTGGGGACTATTGCCCTGACTTACAATGACTCACCTAGGGTCGAATTCTCTAGGATATTATAATAACCCTAGGGCCCCACAACTACGGGGACTTTAACCCTTGGCAAATAGGAGGGTTACCCACAATGACTTGACATGACTTGTTCACATTATAGAAACTCCTGATTGGAACATCGGGGCGTGACATGACTCAATTACATTACAAACACATCCCAGAATAAAAATTGGGGTATAATACATAAGATATACAAGTGAATACATTCCAAAGCTACAATTACATCAACATGATACAATGGCCAAGGATCTGATGTTCAAGAGCTTATGCTCAACATCAACTTGTAAGGTTCCAAGTGTTGATTTATCTGTAAGTTCAGAATGTATTCACTTGTATAATTTATATATTGTATTTTATTGGTCCCTGATGTTCCTATCAAGACAATAATTAATGTAATCAATTCATGTAAAGTCATAGAGGTTAAACATTCTAGTTGATCGAGGGGAAAAGTCCCCATAGTTTTGGGGCACTAGGGTTATCAGAATCTCCTAGAGAAGTTGACCCTGGTAAGTAATTGTCAAGTCAAAAATTAGAATAAATAGAGAGTGGGCCTCTCTATTTCAGACACACACTCACTCAACTGTAGTGCATAGGTGAGATAGGAGAAGCTCGGTCAAGTGAGAGAGAGAACAGCTGTTGGAGATCATCTTTTTGTCTTTGGGTTTTACTGCTGCCATTGGAACTCATTCTATATCTGAGGAATCTGTGGGGTTTTCTCCTTTATGGTTTCCCTAAGGAAAATATCTGTGTCTATTTTATCTTGTGATTGATTGATGTGCATGTTATTCTCTCAGATAAGATCCTAAAATAATATTGCTTAAATGATAAAAATATAACATGGTATCAAAGCTAACCTCAGAAGAAGGCACTATGCAACTACAAAATCTAGGCCTTCTTACTTGATAGGTCTCTCTGTACAATCCATCAGGAAAATGAGTCTGGGCTAACTCTCCACTGAAGGGTGCATCTTTCGGTCGAAGCAGAATCTAATTCTGAGTTTTTTCATTTTTTGACCTGTCACTACTACAGGAAATTAGAGCTTTTTACATAAGAGTAATTTTTGAGTGAGACCAGAATAGGATTTATCTCCTCATAAAAATCAAATTTTAGATACCAAGGTTGAATTTTATGCTTAAGTAAAAATATGGGAAAGTCAAACCGTAGTTTGACCCCGGGCCTAAAAAACCCTAAAATACTAAAAATGGTAGTTTTGGTACATTCACTATATATTGAGATTGAATAAGGATAAAGAGCCAAAATTTTCACAAGACAAATATGAAATCATATTGTATCATTTGTAAAAAAATTAGCTTCATATTCGCTATATTTTGCGAGATATGATTCCTCCAAACCAGGGCTCCGACCTCTTCTAGGATTCATCCCTAAACTGGAAACCTAGAGAGAATTGCTATATCTCGATATACAAAGGTCAAAATGAATTTTCACAATATTTTCTAGATAGGTCATGGAATTTGATTTATGTGGTAAAAATTTTAGGCCCCGAAGGTGAAACATTGACACGTAGAATCCTATACAAATTTGCTATTCTGAACAGTATTGAAACAAGTCACCTTGGGAAAACTCTCATAAGTCCCAATTGGTGAAACTAATTATTCTCAGAACTATGGTGTTGGAAATAGGAAAGAGAATGATGCCTCAATATTACATTTCATACATAGAGAATCAATACTTTTGGATATACCGCAGAAACAATATCAGACATTTTTGCAGAGAAAATTGGAAAACTAGGGCTTCCTATTCCGAGCGCTTCCCTCCACTATTTTCAGAAAAGGAGTACATTGGATAGCTCACCTTGAAGACGCCCATGTTTCTATCCAATTATATCATACATATTCCATGTTTTGTAAATTCAGTTTTCTCTGAAAAGACCTAGATCAGCCAGATCAAAAACTAGGATGGACACCTCAAATCGGTAATATCTAATCTTTTGCTATTTACATTTGAGGTTATCATTTCAAAATGACCTATCACGCTAGCTTCATGGTAAGCTTGGTGAAGCTAAAACATTCTAAGAATGGAAGTATAAGTTTTTAATAGTTCTTGAAGAAAATTAATTGGACAATTACATAAGTGGAGAGGTTCCAATTCCAGACGGAGATGAGGCTAAATCCTTACACAAGACGAACTTGGTAAAGGTGAAGAAGATCATTTCTTATTCAATCAAGGGTCAACTTATACCACAAGTGTATTCCCTAAAGACACCTAAATATATTTTTGATTCCTTGACCAAGCAATTTTGAAGGGAAGAATATAAATTGGAAGAAGTATAGGAATTCTATGATCCTTGTAGAAATTGAATTAGATCAGTATTTCAGTAAAGTCGTTATAAGAGCCAGAGGGAGATGAGGCTAATGTTAGAGACAAGAGAATCATTGCAGATTCTATTAAATATCATATTATCCCTCATGTTTCATCCTTGAATACACCAAAATGAAGTGTTCAATGCTATGACAAAGCAATCGAAGAAGAATAATATATTGTTATAACTACCTTGAATGGACTCCCAAGATCATGGGATTCATTCATTCTAGGAATGTGTGCCAGAAGGAAGTGGTTACCTTTAGTAGACTCTAGGAAGAGCACACAAAAGAAGAATATTGAATCATAATAAGAGAAAATAATATGGGAGCAATTGAAGATCTATCTCTCACAATTCAAAGAAGATCCCTCAAGCAATGAGGAATATAAAGAACTCAATTCTTGAAGAACCTCTTATCAAGATAGCATTTGGATAAGAAACGGTGTTTTAATGAGTGAAGAATATGATGAAGCTGAAACAAGGAGTATACCCACAAAACAAATAATTATAACTATTCAATTTTCATTTCATGATATTGTTTTGTTATGCATTTGTTTATATTCAGTTGATGTGTTATGGATGATAGCATGTTTTCATTAATGACATTATACTACTAATATGCATCTGATGGGTAAGTAGCTCATGGTGATATACAACTATCCATTGCTACTTACATAGAATTAAACCTCTTTTCTGACATATTGGATTAGTGCACAATCTCAATGATGTCTTGGTAGAGATGAAAGGCATCTAGAAAGTTTCCGTGAGATATGGATGAATGTTGTATTGGCTAAAATAGTTGCATGGTTGTATATTTATGGATAATAATTTTGCATTATGAATATGCCTTATGAAATGTTTCTAACCATACAAATAATGCATTTTACTTGTCAGAAATATCGCGTACAATCGCCTACAAGAAAAGAAGGATGAGACTTGTTCCAAAGAACAAGTGACGACAGTTCGAGAAATAATCCAAGATGAAGAATAATGTGACGATACTTTCAAATAAAGTATGAGGTCTCAAACACAATGCAGTTATCTGACATTTTTGAGTGACATCATTGATGCAGACCCTTCTAGATAAGAATAAGTAGCCAAGAAGAATGGGAAGGAGAGTACTAGTTCAAGAAAAATCATGCCTAGGATGCGATGTCTGCAAGTTCTATTATAGAGAGAAACTTGCTATGGATTTGGGTATAACACCATAGATAGAGAAACCATAGAAATCAATCCCTTACCAATATACAATAGAAATAAAACATATAACAATAAAGGATCTCGAATCATACCTTATTTCAGATGGTTGAAGTAGATCCACGTTTAGATTTTTCCAATCCTGCTTGTGTTAGCGATTTTTTCTCAACAACAGCAAACAAGACAAGCATGATATATAATATGGTGTTAGATATGATCTAGAATATATAATGAACAATGTATAAGCCATTAAACACATCCATGGATTCAATATTCATTTAAATGCACATTATTGGATAGGAAAATATATTTCTATTAATCAAATCAAAGATTACACAAGTGAAAACCTCTATCGGCACATTTGCGAACCAGAGAAGCTGAGTCCTCCACCTGGGATTCCACCACCTCAATCATCCATCTCTTGATAGAAAGCTCACAATCAAAGGAAAGCTTGGGAACAACACAAAGTGCTCCAAAGGGACAAAGGGATGCAAACTCAAGTACAAGCAATCTATGGCAACAATGGACTATAGTTTTGTTGATATTCAATTCATCCTTTTCAATGTATCCAAGGGGTTCCTTATATACTAATACAAAGGGGTAATGGAGGGTCAAATCCAAGCGATATCGAGGAATATAGAAGGCTAAGAGACAAGTGGTTTAGACACACATCAAGGAAAAATCCAAAAATATTTGAACTTATGCACATATCCCTAGGTACATGGGTTTGAGGTCAATATCCATGTATATACGCGAGAATGGGATTAAAAGTCATGTACAACAAAATATAGGTGTTTTTAGGGATGAACTTGGAAACATAAAAGGTACAATATTGGTCCATGGGGTCGAAAGATTCTATAGAGGGACAGGGAAGGCCATAAATGTATGACCAACCATGTGTGGTAAAATAAGTTGTAACATATGCCCCCTAATGTGTGAGGTTAGAGTGGTAACATGATGGCCGAAATACATTATAAATCCATCACAAAAGTGGAGTGATGAAGAACTAGGTGGAAGAACCATCCATCCACTATAGTACAATAATCAATCTCTGCATATGATTGCAAATAGATATAGCAGTCCTGGATACATAAGAGTACAATGGCCATGAATAGGCATGATATAAAGAATGTGACATGTGTGTCATCACCACATACAATATATAATAGATGAGAATCTCCAAGATGAAGAGAAACAAAGGGTCAATATCTCCATAGAAACTCAATATATACAATGGATCAAGATCTCCATAATGGCTGAAGGTATCTGGCATACACTGGAATCAAGTCATGAGAGTTGAAATATCATGAACACTAGAACAATCAAGGAGGTAGCATATGTGGAATTCCACAAATCCACAAAGTATTCTACACAAACTACTATGAGTACATGTTTTACTATGTGAATAGAGTTGTCGAGGTCGAACATAGTAGTCCATCATCTGATTACTAGTCATTGATGTATACCATTAACAGATGTGAGATCACCCACCGATAAAGAAAATGGGAATCAAGGTACTATAGTGCAATCTAACAAGTGTGAATAGATGTGGTGAGTTCTAACACTTGAAAGAATCCATCGATTAGGGGACATTGATGTATTCCCAAAACTATTGATGGTGGGAGAACCTACCACTAATGACTGTAAGTCTCAAGGCACTCAAATGAATATAGACTCCTATACCAGAATAAATGATATGAACTCGATGGGATGGAATCCGCCAGAAGGAGGGAATTAATAAATCCCCCATCAACCAACACAAGGTACTCAACAACATTGTTGTGGAAACTGCAACATTTTCCCAAAATTCAAAAAAAAATTCAAGACCCTCCTTTTGCTTATATTGGTTTGATTTTCTTCTTTGATTTGATTTAATGATTCTTCAGAAAGAATTTTCCTAATGCCTGAAGTGATCCAATGTTTGTTTGATCTTATCATTGAATTTGAATGAGTTTTCAATGTGTTTGAATCAGAAGTTCATTTGCTTGCGCTCCCGCCATTGCAGAGAAATAACAAGTTTTAGCTTCGACATTTTTCTCCGATGCGTTTGTCTTAATCGAATGACCTTTGGCTTCACGTTGGAACATCTTATTACTTCATTATTCACAGTTGCGGATGGCAGACTATGAAGTCCCCTGATAGTTGCATTGAATTTTCAAACCTCTCTTTGTTGTTTCGTCGATCCTTAAGTTTTGGGCTTCCACCGTTGCGGCTGCAGAAAGCGCTATCTTTTCCGGTCATCTAGTTGTTTTTCCTCCGATTTAGATTTTTGCCTATTACGAAAGGTCATGTCCTTTATGATTCCGCCATTGCAGCTCCTTATTCCTCTGTCACGCCGATGCTTAGCCTTGCGAGCTCTGATGCATTATTATTTTCTCCATCTCATCGGATAGCTTATTTATTTTAACCCCCGACATTGCGGGAAGGGATGTCCTTATGACCTCCGATCCTTTTGTTTTCGTCGTCTGATTTTCCCCACCGCTTATGGTTGACCACACACATATATATATAGGGGGTCGAGTGTTGATTATTTTATTGCCATTTGGACTATCATGAACTGTCGTTTTCATGTGCTGTCATCCGCTCGAGCTCGCCAAGCCCCCCGTTGTCGGTGTACCCTCGTTTCTAGGTGGCTCAATCATAGAAGCTCAATAGTCCTCTTCCCACCAGTCACACAGCAGTTCCTGGTAGGCTCTTATGTGCATTATCCCATTCTGTTCTAAGCATTTGATGATTGTTCCATGGTTAGGTTTTTACGGTCATTTTCCCTTAGCCTCATCGTTTACATGCATATATAGTGGGGCTTGTATCGTAACTGTCAGTGGTGGCATTTTGTGGCCCGCAGGATATTTTTTCCTTCGCAGCTGTTATGTGTTTCAAACCTACGCTTGGTGGTTGGGGAGATTGGTGCAGACGACCGTTACGATGTTTGCACCAGTCTTCCCTGTTAATGATAGGCCGATGGGGGATGGTTTTTCATGGCCTCCCCATGAATTTGGAACTGTTTTACCCCTCTTATGTTTCCCGCATCCTCAAACCGAGGCCTCATCTCGCCACGCTATTTTATGTGACCCGGTTCACGGTCGGTTTCGAACCTGAGCTGGTTGGGGGTCGTATATCATCGCAGAGAGCTATATTGACCATAGATTGCACAGACACAGTGTTTTTCCTGAAAGCACACCATTGAGAAACTTGAATAATTTACTCTATCATTCCACGCAACGCGATGATCATGGCGCCCAAAGAGAACCCGAGGTTCCTTAATTTTAATGCAGATTTGTTTCCCACTCGAGATTTGTCGATGGAACTGTTTTAGTATTAGACAGAAGTGTTAGCCTGTGCATATTTGCTTCATTTAATTAATTTTTGTCATGTTAAACACAGATGAGGTAAAACACTACAGATTGTTGTCTCAATGTTTGCAACGGATCCAGAAATAGCCTAATGAGTATAATTTCATATATGACAGGAAGATTCCAAACTCAAAATGTCGAAGTGACAAAAGAAGATGACCCCTGTGGTCAAAGAGGATCCTGACATGAAATTTATCACCAAAACCGAGTATATTTATGAGGACACCAAGTGCATAACTTGTGTAGAGCCTGAGTACCAATGGGGAGACCTTTATAGGTTGATCATGCACAGAGAAGTGCCTGATATAGGCTTTGAGGAAGAAGGCATATACATAAATATAGAAAGGTCTTCACTGATGAAGATTGCTACGAGACCAGAGCTCTTCCCATGCTCTGAAGTGATTGGTTGGATTCTTCCCTGGGAATATGTAACCACTATGATCCTGGAGAATGTTGACAAACAAGGCTATGCTGCCTATATCCCAGGATATGTAGCCCTGGCCTACCACCTTCCAGAAGCACAAATATTTGTGTCTGACGATTCGTTGAAAAAAATCAGAATGGACCTTGTTGAGACCCTCAAAAGATTATTGTTGCTTGGAAGAAATTTCAGAACCAGGCTGACGGGAGAATATGACACAACGAGCTTAAGGACCGCATACAAGTTCATCGCCTTAATGCTCAATAGGATTTTTGGAAGAGCTCATGGAAAGAGATTCAAATTGGAGTGGATGCCAATTATTTTTTATGTTGCAACCCAGGGGACCATTTTCAATTGGGACAACATAGTGTCAAATAGTCTCTCAGCCTGTATGGCCTCAGCTTTGGGAAGAGTGTCCCAAAAGAGGTCAGAATTTTACATGAGTTCCATACTCGTTGATTGTATACTGTGCAATTAACCCTGCCCCGGCCTAAGGTGCATCTAGTACAGGGAGAGGATGCTTGTTTACTCTGCATACAAGTCGATGTGGGCTCACAAGTACCAGAGTCACTACCGGGAGTTCTGTGGACAGTTTATCATGCCATTGCATACTCTCATTTTTATAAAAGAATGTGACTGCATGTCAGAAGAGGCATTGCAGGTAATTGAAGAATATGTGGATTATTATCTGACTGAGGACGACATCTACTTCAGAATGTTTGGAGGTTCCAGAGCACCCTCCCTACTCCCCAAATATGCCACAGACTACATCGTTCATAAAGAGGCAATTAGGAAAGTCTTCCTGAATGGCATAGGAATCTTTTTGTTTGAACATAAGAAGGCTGCCTATCCCACTTTTCCTTTCAAGTTAGGGAGTTATAAGTTTACCAGAGTAAAGAAAGTAGACGAGTTTGTGGAAGAGTTGGAAAAGTTTCATTTTGGTGAGATTCCCTTCCATAGAAATGACTCCTGCAACAAAGTAGCTGAACACTACAAAGATGCCAATGTTCATTTCGAATACAGTCACCATTGGGATAGAGAAGATTTCATCTTTTGCAGTGCGTTGAATATAAAAACCTTGAGGAAAAGGTTCAAAAATAAGATCACCACCAAAGGTGGGAAGGGGTAGGATGAACAAGCAAAAGCCGATGAATAATCCCGAAAAAGAAATGAAGAAGCCCAAAGGTTGGCCCAAGAAGCTACGGGGTGGGTGTAGGGAGAAGAGGAAGGAAAAAGAAGAGCTACCCAATAGGCAGCCAAAAAAGCAAAAGAAGATGTGAGAAATGAAGAAGAAGAAAGGAAAAGGAAGCTTGATGAGGAGCTTAAGAGACAAGAAGCAGAGACGATGAAGCTGACCCAGATAGTGACAGAACAGTCAGCCTTTGACACAACTGACATTCAGACCCAAGATGTGGAGAACCTCGAGGTTCAGGACCCAGAAGCACCTGCTGTCGGCACACCTGGATAGTTTATGGTCCCCACACTTAAACTGGTCCCCTTTGAACAGAAGATAGGGGAAGAAATCCCTGATTTTAATACGATCTTCTATGACAAGGAAGCCAAGAGAATAGTGAAGAGAACTGAAAAGAAGGTTGCAACAGGAGGTCTGTCCGAGAAAACGATAACAGATATGACCATTGTATATGGAACAGACCGAGATCCCAGATTCACCATTAGAGTAGTAGCTGCACTGATCCACGCTTTGAAAGATAATGTAGACAAAATAATGACAGATCTGGAGCAATCTAAAAAGTCTTCTTCTTAGCTGAAAGACACATTAAGAAAGGAGAGAGAAGAAAACAACAAGCTGAAGAGAAAATTTGAAGAAGTGCAAAGGGAGATGAAGTCTTTAGAGGCTGAATTGCAGGTTCTCCAAGCAGAAAGAAGATCTATGGAGACTGCACAAGAGTGTCTAAAAAAATTGCATCAAGAGTATCAAGAGCTAAGGGTGGAGAAGGAATAGCTACTGGGAAAGATAAAAGACTTAGAGCTGCAAAATACCACCTTGGAGGCAAGTGAGAAGCAAGCTCAAGAACAAGAGATTGAACTTCAAGATAATATTTCTTCTCTAACAATCACTTTAGAGGAAGCAAAAGAGCAGCAAGTTAACCTCCAACCTTTCAAGGAACATGTGCTGGCACAAAAGGACAAGATGCTTCAACTGCAGACTGCCATAGAAGAGGAGAGATGCAAAGTTTTGCAAGTAGATGGCTGATTATAGGAAATTATGGAGACCTCCTCTTATTTTGTTGATAGATATCAGGACATCCTGCAAGTCCTGACAGCAAGAATGGCAAGGATGGAAAATAATGAAGAAACTCCTACAGAGCTTCCCTCAAAAGATTGATAGGCCCTTAACCAGGATTATGACTTATTAGTGTTTGCTATAAACACAACAGACGATTTCAAAAAGGCTGTTAGAAAGACGAAAGGATCATGCACAGAATTCTTCAGAAGGCTCATGATTAGCTATAACCGGTGCCAAGTAGAAGTTGAGCAGAGGCTAGATGTTTTTCCGGACCACAACTCATTTGTGGAGATTTTGCAGAAGAGCTATCAAGAGGAGGAAGCAAAAATACATCACATTAAGGCCCCCGACGACCAAATATTACGGAGTGAAGTAGATCATTCCGCCATCAGTGTGCAGATATTGGAGGATCAGCTTCGTTTGAGTGCATCCAGAATTGAGGCCATCAAGAACCAGGATGCGAAGTTCGAGATAAACATTCATTTTTTGCAACCTTGTGAGTTTGAAGGCATCGCCTCTGAGGCTTTGGCGTGGAAGAAATTTCTGAATACTCAAGTGGGGCCTTCCTCGTGAAGGATTGTTCACTTTTGTAATATGTAACAATTTGTTAAACACTTAATGAAAGTGAAATGTTGGGAGGCGAAGAGTTGGGAAGCCCAAGGTTTATTTGTGGGCAGCCCAACAGTCTCATCCTTTTTGTATAAATATAGAAGACTTAGAAGAACAAGGTGCTTTTTCCCAGTTAGACATGTAAAGAGATATTGTAATAAGAACTACGTTTTTTGCAATAAAGAATTATTGTTTGCCTGTCGGAGAAAGTTTGGTGGGATGTTCAAATGATATGCTATGTATTGGTGAAAGATGAACTCTTTCATTTTTCCAGTTTTTGTCCATTAACTGTGAGATCGTTCTAAATCTTAGAGCCTATGTTCTTGTTTAAATCATTTCTGGTTTATTCTGTGAAATTACCACCATGAGTAATGCATGTTGTTCATAAACAATTATCTATCGAATTGTCTAGATATATTTAATCGTTCATGTGTTGTAGGAAGGAATATCACCTATCTGTAATTTCTCTTTATAATGCTTGCACAATATACATTACTCATAAATAAGTTACAATTTGGCTCCCTGGGCATAGATAGATAGTTAGTTTTACTTTATTGTAGCATATATGATTTAGATGCTTGTGAGTTCTAAGACGAGAGGTAAGAACTTGTGCATCACGTTGTGACTACTCCTTGCATCCTTTATCACCCTGCATTGTTAATTAGGCATGTGCATATCATACTTTCAGTAAAAAATACAAAAATACACATGGTGGACTGGGCCGCAACTGGTAAAACCTTTGTTTTTCTTACTTGACATACAATAGCTGGACTACAAACCGGACGGATTCCCTATAACAAACAGTCATGGGATAGTTGGGAACGTTGACTAGGGAGAATCCCTTTCTATCGTTGCCTACGAATTTCCAGTCCCCAACAATTTTTGGCGCTAGAAGGAGAGACGCCAGTGCATAGCTGGCCGTGGAAACCTATTTTCCCAAGATTGCCCCTCCAACAGATATTTGGAAGCTTTTCACCTAACCCAAGTACTTACAAGTTTTGGTTCTCCCTTTGAAGCAAGTAAGCCCAGTTTCATCTTACGGTTTTTCTTACTCAGAATCCTGTTCATTCACCTTTTCTCATGGCTGGTATAAATGTGAATCAGCCCAACCCACTACTGTCTTGGAGAGCTAGATCACCTTTGAACCTAATACCTCCATTGCATAACCTACCTCAATCTTTTGAGAATTTGCGGCCTAATTTTGATCTCGATGAAAGGATTGCTGTAGATGACCACTTGCAAAGTTTCTATTTAGCAATAGAAGGGTTAAGGGCTGGGGAACACAAGGATGTGGTTTGTAGATTGTTCCCACATACCCTTAAAGGAGCAGCAGCATCCTGGTATTTTGGTTTTCATGCAAAATCTATTCCTTATTGGGACACCTTCGAAAGGATTTTCAAAAGTATATAGACAGCATAAAATACACATGCCTCACTAATGAAAGGTCTTGGTTTTTAAAAAAAAGAGAAAGATGAGGAGGTACATCATTTTACTCAAAGGTTTTCAACATACCTAAAGAACTTTTCTGAAACTGACAGACCCTCAGACAAAGTCCTAATTGAATATTATACCTTAGCCCTATGGCCTGAGCTGGCCATGTTTTCCAAAATGAAAGCTCGACCTACATTGACAGAGACTTATGAAGAAGAAGAAAGGGTAGAGGCTGAAAAGGAAAGTATAGAAGACTATCCTGAGCAACCGAGAGAAAAGACTGCATAGAAAAGAGCCTTATTGATGTCTGGACCTAAAGAGGAGCAATCACATGATTTTGAGGGAATGCTAAAAATGATTCAAAAACTCTCCAACTGAATAATAGATTTGGAGAAGGAAAGGGAAGCTAAAAAAAATGATAAACCCTACTACCAAAAAAGGGATAATAACAACCAATTGAAGATCCCTTCACCCAATTCAGCATCAATGAATATAACAGAGGTAGGGGGGGATAATTTCTGCACTTTTCACTAACAACCTCATTTTGAAAAGAAGTGTCCTCAGTGGTTAAATTTGACGACATTGGTGATGAATCAGCTGCTGGACACTAAACTGACTAAATACAGTGGTAAAGAAGAAAAGAATAACAAGACCATAGAGAAACAAGATAATGATAGCATGTTCTTATGGGATGGTGTCTCTCTTTTCGACAAAGAAGAGAACACTGTTAAATCTGAATACACACCAAAAACAACAAAAGATACGGGCCTAACAATTAAAGACCATGCAATAATTTTGAAGATTAAAAAATTGCAAAAGAATATCAAGAGACAGGCAGATGCCAATGTTGAAGATAAAACACCTGAAGTCACTACTTTCAACCATGAAACAGAGCCAATCAATGAGCCTGTCAAACCTATGGAAGGATGGGTAGATGTTGATGAACGAAACAATGGAAAAATTAAGGAGCTTAAAAAAGATGTACCCACAAAAAATCAGCAAGGAGAAGAAGGCATTTGCGAAGAAAAGGCTAAAACCCCGCTTTTTCTTTTGACTCTAGAAATGTTGAATCCTAATGTGCATAATTGTTTGGTAGATTCTGGTTCATTGGTAAATGTTATTCCACTTGAAGTTTGCAAAAAGATTAATGGGAAACTAGAGCCCGCATCCTGGGAAGTAGTGCAACTAGATAGAACAGGTGTCAAAGTAGTGGGAGAAATGAAGAATGTTTTCATATGCTTATCTGCAAATAACAAGATATGTAAATTTATTGACATTATGGTGGCTGACGTACCAGATGGATATGGGCTTATTCTGAAGTGAGATTGGTCTGCCAGGTTAAAAGGTTATTTTTCTTCAGGCTGGTCTCATTTATGGTTACCTCATAAGGGTATCCCAAGTCAGATTAAAATTTTGAGAGAACCTTACATGAAACATACTATCACTAAGCTGGGGGAAAGTGATGAATCTACTAATTCTGTCATGGGAAATTATCTAACAGAGCTTAAACTAAGATATCATACCTCAGGAAAGGCCAGTTCTATGATTGACACTCATCCTGAGCTCCTTCAACTTCCTCAGGCTGATAAGGATGACTGTAGACTAGTAGTCATGGTTTCGATTTCAAAAATAGCACAACTAGACCGTGGTTAGGGATCTCATGTATTCCAATCCATCCCACCCCTTGACTCACCAGGTTAAAGGATTTTCAGGAGTGGGCACTTTTTCGTTTCTTTTGTTTTAATGATTCTGTACATAAATAATTTGATGTTGTTCTCTTTTGGTTTATTACTTTGATGTTGTTTTCTCTTGGTTTAATGCTTTGTTATTAGTTCTTTTGGTTTTGAATGAAGAGGCAAACTTTTGGTTGCAATGGAAAAATCAGGGTTCTTAATTAACTGAAATGTTGAGCAAAAGACTGTGCTTTTAAAACATAGAATGTATTCTAGTAGCAGTGTTCCTAATTGTCCATGCATTCATTAAAGTCCTACTTAACCCTTGGTAAATTACTCAGAATTAAGAGGTCTGGAATACTATTTCGAGGCTCCATCCATTTCACATCTAAATGTCCAAGGGAGTGATAGCGACAGACCCACGAAAAGTAAGCAAGGTAAATAGTGTATCATATATAAATGATCCCATGCCATGATTTCAGAAAAGCCTAAAGGCTATCAAGAGTCAAAACTCCTTAAAAGAAACAATGCATATCAAAGCAAGGTATCAAAAGCATGAAATTCAAATTGCCAAAAGTTCTTCTCCGTCCGTGAGATGAAAAGTAAATTCTCCTTTCACACAAAAGGACATTATGGATAGAGGATCCTGAATAAAATTCAGAAAGAAAGGCAGATGGAGGACTCAAAAGAACTAAAGTTCAAATGGCACAAAACTGCAGTTGGCATGGGAATGAGGAAAAAAGGGATAGTGCTGTTTACTATATGTTACAATCCTGTGGTGTCCAAGATAGAAACTACCTAAGGATGGGTAAAATAAATCTTACTTATCAGGCCTCAAAAGAGTTATTCAAACTTGCAAATATTTCTAATGTTACCATTTCCCTAATAATGAACTGCTTCTCAATGATTTAAATTCATGGGTTGGCCAGCTTAGCAATACAAACATCTAGAATATTTCAACTTTTCACCTAGATGGTCTTGCACTGGGAAGAAGTTAAGTCAGAAATCTAGGGTTCACCAGGTAGTTGCCAATTGTTGCAGCTGCAACATTTTCCCAAATTTCAAAAAAAAATTCAGGACCCTTCTTTTGCTTATATTGCTTTGATTTTCTTCTTTGATTTGATTTAATGATTCTTCAGAAAGACTTTTCCTAATGCCTAAAGTGATCCACTATTTGTTTGATCTTATCATTGAATTTGAATGCATTTTCAGTGTGTTTGAATTAGAATTTCATTTGCTTGAATTCCCGCCGTTGCAGAGAAATAACAAGTTTTAGCTTCGACATTTTTCTCCGATGCATTTGTCTAATCGACTGACCTTTGGTTTCGCGTCGTAACATCTTTTTACTTCATTCTCCACAGTTGCGGACGGTATACTATGAAGGCCCCCGATAGTCTCATTGAATTTTCAAACCTCTCTTTGTTGTTTCATCGATCCTTAAGTTTTGGGATTCCATTGTTGCGGCTATAGAAAGCACTATCTTGTCCGGTCATCTAGTTGTTTTTCCTTCGATTTAGATTTTTTCCTATTGCGGAAGGTCATGTCCTTTATGATTCTACCATTGCGGCTCCTTATTCCACTGTCACGCCGATGCTTAGCCTTGCGAGCTCTGATGTGTTATGATTTTCTCCCAGTTATCTCAGCGGATAGCTTATTTGTTTTAACCCCCGACATTGCGGGAAGGGATGTCATTATGACCTCCGATCCTTTTGTTTTCGCCGTTTGATTTTCCCCGTCGCTTATGGTTGACCATATATATATATAGGGGTTCAAGTGTTGATTATTTTATTGCCATTTGGACTATCGTGCATTGTCGTTTTCCGGTGCTGTCATCCGCTCGAGCTCGCTAGGCCCCCCATTGTCGGTGTACCCTTGTTTCCAGGTGGCTCAACCATGGAAGCTCAACAGACCTCTTCTCGTCGGTCACGCAGTAGTGCTAGGTAGGATCTTATGTGCATTATCCCATTCTGTTCTAAGCGTTTGATGATTGTTCCATGGTTAGGTTTTTACGATCGTTTTCCCTTAGCCCTGTCATTTACATGCATATATAGTTGGGGCTTGTAGTGTAACTGTTAGTGGGGGCATTTTGTGGCCTGTGGGGTATTTTTTCCTCCATGGTCATTATGTGTTTTGAACCTGTGCTTGGTGGTTGGAGATATTGGTGCAGACGGCCGTTACGTTGTCTGCACCAGTCTGCCCCATTAATGATATGCCGATGTGAATTTTGAACTGGTTTCCCCCTCTTACGTTGTTGCATCCTCAAATCGAGGCCACATCTCAGCAGGCTATTTTGCGCGACCCGGTTCATGGTTGGTTTCGAACCCGAGCTGGTTGGGGGTCGCATATCACCGCACAAAGTTATATTGATCATAGATTGGATAGATAGTGTTTTACCTGAAATCACACCGTTGAGAAATAGTAATAATTTCCCCTGTCATTCCACGCATAATGATGACCATGGTGCCCACAGAGAAGCCGAGGTTCCTTCATTTTAATGCAGATTTGTTTCTCACTCGAGATTTGTTGATGGAACTATTTTAGTATTAGACAGAAGTGTTAGCCTGTGCATATTTGCTTCATTTAATTAATTTTCATCATGTTAAACATAGATGAGTTAAAACACTGCACATTGTTGTCACAATGTTTGCAACTAATCCAGAAATGGCGTAATGAGTATAATTTCATATATGACAGGAAGATTTTGAACTCAAAATGTCGAAGCGACAAAAGAAGAAGACCCCTGTGGTTGAAGAGGATCCTAACATGGAAGTTATCACCAAAACTGAGTATATTTGTGAGGACACCAAGTGCATAACTGGTGTAGATCCTGAGTACCAATGGGGAGACCTTTATAGGTTGATCACGCGTAGAGAAGTGCCTGATATAGGATTTGAGGAAGAAGGCATATACGCAAATATAGAAAGGTCTTCACTGATGAAGATTGCTACGAGACCAGAGCTCTTCCCATGCTCTGAAGTGATTGGTTGGATTCTGCCCCGGGTAGATGTAACCACTATGATCCTAGAGAATGTTGACAAACAAGGCTATGCTGCCTATAGCCCAGGATATGTATCCCTGGCCTACCACCTGCCAGAAGCACAAATATTTTTGTGTGATGATTGGTTGAAAAACATCAGAATGGACCTTGTTGAGACCCTAAGAAGAATATTGTTTCCTGGAAGAAAT
This sequence comes from Pseudotsuga menziesii, assembly GCA_001517045.1. Classification (NCBI taxonomy): domain Eukaryota; kingdom Viridiplantae; phylum Streptophyta; class Pinopsida; order Pinales; family Pinaceae; genus Pseudotsuga; species Pseudotsuga menziesii. Next base: position 28,514 of record LPNX010943179.1, read on the forward strand.
TTCAGAAATAGGCCGACAGGAGAATATGACACAACGAGCTTAAGGACCCCATACAAGTTCATCACCTTAGTGCTCAATAGGATTTTTGGAAGAGCTCATGGAAAGAGCTTCAACTTGTAGTGGATGCCAATTATTTTTTATGTTGCAACCCAGGGGACCATTTCCAACTGGGCCAACATAGTGTCAAATAGTATTTCATCCTATATGGCCTCAGCTTTGGGAGGAGTGTCCCAAAAGAGGTCAGAATTTTACATGAGTTCCATAATCGTTGATTGTATTCTATGCAATCAACCTTTCCCTGGCCTAAGGTGCATCTGGGACAGGGAGAGGATGCCTATTTACTCTACATATAAGCCATTATGGGCTCACAAGTACCATAGTCACTACCGAGAAGTCTGTGAACAGTTTATCATGCCATTGCATACTCTCATTTTTCTAAAAGAATGTGACTGCGTGTCAGAAGAGGCATTGCAGGTAATTGAAGAATATGTAGATTATTATCTGACTAAGGATGGCCTCTACTTCAGAATGTTTGGAGGTTCTAGAGCACCCTCCCTACTCCCCAAATATGCCACAGACTATATCATTCACAAAGAGGCAGTTAGGAAAGTCTTCTTAGATGGCATAGGAAGCTTTTTGTTTGAACATAAGAAGGTGGACTATCCCCCTTTTCCTTTCAAGTTAGGGAGTTATAAGTTTAACAAAGTAAAGAAAGTAGATGAGTTTGTGGAATAGTTTGAAAAGTTTCATTTTGGTGAGATGCCCTTCCATAGAAATGACTCCCACAACAAAGTATCTGAGCACTGCAAAGAGGCCAATGTTCATTTCAAATACACTCACCTTTGGGACAAACAAGAGTCCATCTTCCACAGTGCGTTGAATATAACAGCCTTGAGAAAAATGTTCAAAAAGAAGATCACCACCAAAGGTGGGAAGGGGCAGGATGAACAAGCAAAATCCCATGAAGAAGCCCAGAGAAGAAATGAAGAAGCCCAAAGGTTGTCCCAAGAAGCTGCAGGGTGGCTACAGGGAGAAGAGGAAGAAAAAAGAAGAGCTTCCCAATAGGCATCCAAAAAAGGAGAAGAAGATGCGATAAATGAAGAAGAAGAAAGGAAAAGGAAGCTTGATGAGGAGCTTAAGAGACAGGAAGTAGAGAGGATGAATTTGAACCAAACAATGAAAGAATAGTCAGCCTCTGACACAGCTAACATTGAGACCCAGGATCTGGAGAACCTCGAGTTTCAGGACCTAGAAGTACCTGCTGTCGGCACACCTGGACAGTCTACGGGCCCCACACTTAAACTGGTCCCCTTTGAACAGAAGATAGGGGAAGAAATCCATGATTTTAATACTATATTATATGACAAGGAAACCAAGAGTATAGTGAAGAGAACTAAAAATACGGTTGCAACAAGAGGTATGTCTGGGAAAATTAAAACAGATACGACCGTTGTATATGGAACAGACCGAGATCCCAGATTCACCATGAGAGCAGGAGCTACACTGATCCACGCTTCGGAGGATAATGTAGACAAAATAATGACAGATCTGGAGCAATCTAAAAAGTCTTCTTCTCAACTGAAAGACACATTAAGAAACGAGAGAGAAGAAAACAACAAGATGAAGAGAAAATTTGAAGAAGTGCAAAGGGAGATGAAGTCTTCAGAGGCTGAATTGCAGGTTCTCCAAGTAGAAAGATCTATGGAGACTACACAAGAGTGTCTAAAAAAATTCCAGCAAGAGTATCAAGAGCTAAGGGTGGAGAAGGAAGAACTGTTGGGAAATATAGAAGACTTAGATCTGCAAAAGACCACCTTAGAGGCAAGTGCGAAGAAAGCTCAAGAACAAGAGATGAAACTTCAAGAGCAGATTTCTTCTCTAACAACCGCTTTAGAGGAAGAAAAATAATAGTAGGTTAACCTACAACCTTTCAAGGAACATGTGCTAGCACAAAAGTCCAAGATGCTTCAGCTGCAGACTGCCATAGAAGATGAGAGATGCAAAGTTTTGCAAGTAAATCGCCGATTAGAGGAAATTATGGAGGCCTCCTCTTATTTTGTTGATAGATCTCAGGACGTCCTGAAAGTCCTGACAGCAAGAATGGAAAGGCTGGAAAATAATGAAGAAACTCCTGCAGAGCTGCCCTCTAAAGATCAACAGGCCCTTAAGTAGGATTACAACTTATTAGAGTTTTCTATAAACACAGCGGAGGATTTCAAAAAGGATGTTAGATAGACGAAAGGAGCATGCAAAGAATTCTTTAGAAGGATCCTGATTACCTATAACCGGTGCCAAGTAGAAGCTGAGCAGAGGCTAGATGTTTTTCCGGACCACAACTCATTTGTGGAGATTTTGCAGAAGAGGTATCAACAAGAGGAAGCAAAAATATAGCACATTAAGGCCCTCGACGACCAAATCTTATGGATTGAAGTAGATCATTCCGCCATCAGTGTGCAGCTATTGGAGGATCAGCTTCGTTTGAGTGTGGCTAGAATTGAGGCCATCAAGAACCAGGCTATGAAATTCGAGATAAACATTCGTTTTTTGGAACCTTGTGAGTTTGAAGGCATCGCCTTTGAGGCTTTGGCATGGAAGAAATTTCTGAATACTCAAGTGGGGCCCTCCTCATGAAGGATTGTTCACTTTTGTAATATGTAACAATTTTGTAAACACTTAATGAAAGTGAAATGTTGGGAGGCAAAGAGTTGGGAATCCCAAGGGTTAGTTGTGCGCAGCCCAACAGTCTCATCCTTTTTGTATAAATATACAAGACTTAGAAGAACAAGGTGTTTTTTCCCAGTTACACATGTAAATAGATATTGTAAGAAGAACTATTTTTTTTTGCAATAAAGAATTATTGTTTGCTTGTCATAGAAAGTTTGGTGGGATGTTGAAATGCTATGCTATGGATTGGTGAAAGATGAACTATTTCGTTTTTCCAGTTTTTGTCCATTAACTGTGAGATTGTTCTAACTCTTAGAGCCTATGTTCTTGTTTAAATGATTTCTGGTTTATTCTGTAAAATTACCACCATGAGTAATGCATGTTGTTCATAAACAATTGGCTATCTTATTGTCTAAATATCTTTAATTGTTCATGTGTTGTAGGTAGGAATACCAGCTATCTGTAATTTCTCTTTATAATGCTTGCACAATATACATTACTCATAAATAAGTTACAATTTGGCTCCCTGGGGATAGATAGATAGTTAGTTTTACTTTATTGCAGCATATGTGATTTAGATGCTTATGAGTTTTAAGACGAGAGGTAAGAACCTGCACATCACGTTGTGACTACTCCTTGCATCCTTTATCACCCTGCATTGTTAATTAAGCACGTGCATATCATACTTTAAGTAAAAAATACAAAAATACACACGGTGGACTAGGCTGCAACCGGTAAAACCTTTTTTTTTGTTACTTGACCTACGGTAGCCAGACCGCAAACCAAACGGATTCCCTATACCAAATAATCATGGGCTAGTTGGAAATGTTGACTGGGGAGAATCCCTTGCTGTTGTTTCCTGCGAATTTTTAGGCCTCAACAGCTGTATAATGTGGAAGGACTAAAAAAAGATGTGCATGAACCAATAATAGTACCGAGAATGGTCGACATGCAAAGTCAAGAAAACTAAAGAATGGTTGACTCAAGCTTCAACTTCCTTCGAACAAGAACATAAAATAAAATGGCGAATGCATGTAGGAAGCATAGACTCAATATACAAAATTGGGACATCTCTGCGACACAGGGGGCATCAACAGAAGCTCCATACGGACTCGAAGCTTAACCAGTTGGTGGAGATAAAGCCAGAGAAATGAGTACAACTCCTAAATTCAAACTATTAATCCAACCAAAGGATGTGATATATAGTGCTCTGTTCGAAGGAGAAATGACTCAAATGATGCCAAAGATAACATCTTTTCCTGTCATGATTTTTGGTTCTTATTTTTTTTTTTTGGACTTTTTCGGATATTTTGAAAATATTGAAAAAGAACAAAAGTGATTTATAGTTACAAATTTAGGAGGAGATGAGTGTGAGGGGTCAAAAAATATAGTTCCAAGTAGTGGAACATGCCTATGCTCAATGCAAGGATAATATGTTCAAGATAACGACACTCAGGGGAAATTTCCCTCTTGGTAAAAAAATGGGGTATCAAGTTGCAAAAGATATGTAAAAAGGCTCTCCTTGTCTACATATGAGACAAGTTCAGGCTATATGGATGATAATCCAAGTCAGGAAATCCAGCATAAGTCTTAATAAGGCAAGAAAAACTCATGATAATGCAATTACAACTTGACATATACAAGGGAGTCTCGAGGAAATGGCAAGCATAAAGTTGAAGAGGAATATGAAGCTCTTGCTCAAAGTCATGGTGGTACTATACAAAGGACTCCCACACCCTAAAGGATAAATGTCGGCATGGGCACCAAATGAAAAAAAGGATCTGTCTACAGTACCCATGTATGGGAAAGCTCTACCATTCACAACATGTCACTTCTAAAAGCAACAAGAAGTTTATGTGACAAGATAGAATGGATTCGTACCTAAGGTTAACATGAAACGGTCATAAGGTTATGCAAATTGAAAACAGATGTGAAGCCTAACCTAAATGCCATTTTATACATAATACCTATAATAGGCACAAATAGGTCAAAGCCATGGTCAAACCGCGCTCAAAACGGTCTCCTACAACCTCAAATTAGTTCAAATGGTTTAAAATGATTAAAAATAGTAAAAAACTATAGAAAGTGGGTAAAACTTTCAAAAATTTTCTATAAATAGTGAAAAATTTAAAACTTTTCATACCATTTGAAATTTTTACCCAACATAGTGCATTTGAACTCAGAACTTCAAAAGAAAATTCAAGGAGCATCATCCAGTGGAATCCCTCCCTGCCTAGTCCAGGTAGATTCCCTTGCCTCTCTCTTGCATTTTTATATAAAACTTTTCAAATTCAATGGTCAATTTAATTTTCTAGGCCATCGCAACTTGGGTGTTTCAGCCGGTGTAGAAATCGGGCTTTTTTCCTCGTATTGGGCTGACCACATGCGGAAAATACCTTGAAACCCACGTACATACGTGACAATTTTATAAAATAGTAACGTATAGGGCTACAAACAAATATTTAATGGGTAAATATTGATAAAAAACTTGGTTTTTTGTGTAGGACGATACTAGAGTGGTGAGAGAAAGAACATGGTGACATTGAGGAAGCTATTCAAGATGATCTCATGGCTCAACAAGAATTACGATCATGTGGGTTCTACAAGTTTTGGCGTCTTGGCAGCCCGAGGGCCAAACCAAGACTACTACAGCTGCTGGTAGATTATTGGGATCCAGAGTCTCAATCATTTCAGATAGATGAGATGTCACTCAACATTGAGATTGAGGACATATAATTCATCATAGGTTTGTCCGGATGAGGGGAGGTCTTGAACCTCTGATATCGTGGGGTAGGAGGTGGATTGGCCATAGATGAGTACAGAATTGTGTATTTCCTTCTGGATACGGAGAAGGTTGGGAGTCAAATCCTGACAAACTCTATTCCAAATTTGGGGTTGAAAGCCATACTCTTGGCTATAGGCAGGATCATAGGTTTGGCTTCACTCCACCAGGACTCACGGTTAATGATATTCTATGTAGTAGAGTGTATGTGACCAATGGTATATGACTGGAGTACCACACTGCTGAGAAACATGAAACAACATCTCAGTGACTGCAAGACGGGTAGAGTGTGGAACTTCATGTTTGGCAGCATACTGAGCACATTTTTTTTGAGCGGTTGCCAGGGCTGAGCCCTAGAGTAGACATTGCTCCACATTGAATCTAGGGTCCATTCTAGTGATGCTGGACTAATTTCATGTCTAGAATGGGAGGTGGCAGGGTGGCTAACCCCTACCCAACATATTTTTTTCCATGGTGGCAGAGACAAATCGTCGCCATAAATGACTACCCGTATGTAGGGATAGACTTTTGCAGAGACCCAAATATGCCGCTACCACTAGGAGTAGCTTATCAAGACATAGATAAAGAATCCCAAACCCTATTTTAATTTTTGAATGATTTAATTTTTTAATTTTTTTTGATATATGAACTCAAAAGACATGTTTTTGTTATGAAAACACATAGTGACAATATGTCATGTATATGCATATGTAGGACCACGATAGCCAAATGGCTATCCTAATCATCAATGGAGGGGAAGAGGTGATGATATTATGGGTGTATATGTGGAGCCGACACTCCAAATAGTCCACGCAACTTTGTTAATTTGACAGATAGATTACACATGGTGCAAGTCAAGCACTTTCCCAAGGCCATGCAACGCTAGGTGGTTGGAGTACCACAAGCATGGGTTCGACTATTTCGCTGGCTAGTTAGAGCCTTAGTGTTCTATCATGATTAACAACCTCCTCCACCTCTGGCTTACAGACCTGGGTGTATATGTTTTGTATGACCGTGTAGTATATTGTTTTGTATGACTATGTATGACAGGGGTGTAGGATTTAGAGACCTGTATGTGTTTAATTGCTTATACATTGTTGATTATCTATGCTAGAGTAGATCTAACACCATATTATATAGCATTCTTGTCTTGTTTATTGTTATTTAGAGAAAATTTCTAACACAAGCAAGATTGAAAAAAGCTTAACGGGAATCTACTTCAACCATTGAGAATAAGGTATGATTCGAGATCCTTGAGTGTTAGATGTTTTATTTATCTTGTATATTGGGAAGGGATTGATTTCTATTAATCAAATTAGATATTACACAAGTGACAACCTCTGCCAACACGTTTGTGAACTGGAGAAACTGAGTCCTCCACCTCGAAGTCCACCACCTGAATCCTCCATCACTCGATAACAAGCTCACAAGCAAAGGAAAGATTGGGAAGAACACAAAGTGTTCCAAAGGGAAAAAGGGATACAAAATCAAGTGTAAGCAAGCAATGGAAACAATGGACTATAGTTTTCCTGCTCTTCTATTCCTCCCCTTCAATGTATCCAAGGGGTTCCTTATATAGTACTCCAAATGGGTAATAGAGGGTCAAATCCAAGCAATATTGAGGCATATGGAAGGCTAAGAGACAAGTGTTTTTGACACACATCAAGGAAAACTCCAAAAATATTTGGAATTATCCACACATCCTGATGTACACGAGTTTGATGTCAATATCTGTGTATATATGCAAGAATGGGATTAAAAGTCGCGTAGAAAAAATAACAGGTGCTTTTAGGGATGAACTTGGAAACATCAAACATACAATATTGGTCCATGGGGTCTAAAGAGTCTGCAGAGGGGTAGAGAAGGCCATAAATGTGTGATCAACCATGTGTGGTAAAATCAGCTATAACAAGTTCCATCATGCAGCAGATGGAAACATCATGGGATACAAGGAACGATTCGTACCATGAGGCTTCTCACAAAAAGAAGGCATAGACTACAAAGAGACATTTACAACCACTAGAAAGACACATGACAGGTAAACTCATGTCTACAAATTAAATAAGGCATTGTATGAGCTTAGAAGTCACACATGGGATAACACATACATGAGGCTCTTAAATTTCACCTAGGGTGATGAATATCTTAACCTTTTCTACAAGGTTGAAGATGAAAGCCTATAGAGGAAGACAAGATCATAGATGGGTGCAAAAAGAACTTTTTCATGATATAGGATATTGGTATCCAGTGATCCTAGATGGATACATAGAATATTAGTAGCAAAGGAAGGTACTTGTCACTCTAGTACATAATGTTTTGATACATAGAGTATGAAAGGCAGAGGGAGAATGATGTCCACTTTAGAGGGAGTGACTACAAAAGATCCCAAGGTTTGACATGGTACAACATGATGGACAACTTCCTGATGGATCTACGATTTACTGAGACTAAAGAATATTGCAACCTTTACTTCAAGATGGAAGGTGGAAGACCAATGATGCTCCTGTTATATGTCGATGAATTTTTCCTAAGAGAAAAGAGTAACCCATTAAAGTTGTAAGAAGGAGACTTGTTGCCGAGTTTGAGATGAAGGACTTGGATATGATGCACTACTTTATACGGATGGAGGTGTGGAATAATGTGGATGGAATCTCCCTGGGAGAAGGGAAATATGTAGTGGAGATTCTGAAGAGGTTCAGGATGATGGACTGCAAGGCCATGACCACATGTATGGCATCGAACCTGAATCTATTGAGTGATGCTTCATCAAATTTGATTGATGTCATGATGTATCATTAGATGATTGGGTCATTGATATACCTAATGAATCTGAGACCAAATAGTTTCTTTGATGTTAACACATTGAGCTAGTTCTTGAGACATCTAAGAGATTTTCATTTGATGGTTGTAAATCATTCAGTGAGGTACCTGAAGGGTACAATTGACTATGGAATTAAGTATGAAGCAAATCAAAAGATTAAATTGGAGGGTTATGTGGATTCATATTGGAAGTGCCATTGATTGGAAGATCGCTTTGGTGTGTTGCTTCAGTATGGGATCAGGTGTGATCTCTTGGCTAAGTAGGAAGGATTCTTGCATTGAACTAAGTACAGTTGAGGAAAAAAATGTTGCCACTTGCTGGACTACTTGGGATAGAGGAGTAGTAAATCTCCTATTTATGATCCATATCAAGATCTTTCAAAAGAGGGAGTTATAGCATAGCCAGTTAGATGGGTTGTCTGAGCATAAACTCCTAGTGAAGATCGTAGTTTTCTCAAATGCAAAATTTAGTCGTATATGTTTTCTAGGTATATAATTGGTCCTGGAGAAGGTCACGGGTTGTCCTTGAACATAATCAACCCTGATGTAATTCTACGCTAGAAATGGCCAGAGTGAAGTTTGAGTACTTCAAAAAGAATCTTGGTGTTCTCCTTCAGGGAGAACCTAGGTGTTATCTAGATTGAGGTTTCCGCAAAGGGGAATTGATGAGTCTGTATGCCCTTCTGACATGGTGGTAGGATTGGTTCCTCCCATGGTCATATGTAAGTGTAGATCCTTTCTGACATGGTGGTAGGATTGGTTCCTCCCATGGTCAAATATAAGTGCTGACCCATTTTGACATGGTGGCAAGATGGGAATCCCATTGTCAAATGTAAGTGGAGAGCCTTTCTGACATGGTGGAAGGTTGGGCCTCCCATGGCCATATATAAGTGCTGATCCTTTCTGACATGGAGGTAGACTGGGCCTCCCATGGTCAGATGTAAGTGTAGAGCCTTTCTGACATGGTGGCAGGCTTGGCCTCCCATGGTCATATATAAGTATTGAGACTTTATAACATGGTGGTAGGTTGGGATTCCCATGGTCAGATTTCAATGCAGGGCATTTTTGACATGGTAGTAGGTTGGGCCTCCCATGGTCAGATATAACTATTGGATGATCCTTTCATACATGCTTGTAGGCTGGCCCTCCCATGGTCATATGTGAGTGTTGGGACTTTTTGACATGGTAGTAGGTTGGGCCTCTCATGTTCAGATGTGAGTGCTTGGCATGCTATTTTGACATGTATGTTAGATGTGCTCCTCCCATGGTAATATAGAAGTGTTAGGTGAGCCTTTTCAACAAGGTGGTAGACTAGGTCTTCCATGGTCAAATATAAGCAATGAAGAAGATGAATACCTACATGGAGGATAGACGTATAGCCAGCATGAAAAGGGGTTGTCTCTGTAGAACTTCCTGTGGCGAGATGAATTGAGAGATATCACTGTTTGATCAAGATAGAGGTAGCAATGATGATGATGATGATGATCCAATGATGATCCAGCTTTTATGATGATCCATATTTGATTTAGTGACAAAGACTTGTGCTGATGTATTGTGTCAAGAGAATACATTCCTATTTAAGAGGGATTGTTGATGTATTTGTAACTTCAGAATGTATTCACTTATATATTTTATATATTGTATTTCATTTTTCCCCAATGTTCCTATCATCAGAATCATTAATGTAATAAATTCATGTATTTTCATAAAGGTTAACCCTCCTAATTGATCGAGGGGAAATGTCCCCACAGTTTTGGGCCACTAGGGTTATTACACTCTCCTAGAGAAGTTGACCCAAGTAAGTAATTTTCAATTAAGAAATTATTATAAATAGAGAGTGAGCCTCTCTATTTAAGAGACACACTCACTGAACTATAGTGCATAGGTGAGAGAGGAGAAGCTCGCTCAAGTGACAGAGAGAAAAACTATTAGAGATCATCTTTTTGTCTTTGGGTTTTACTACTGCCGTTGATGCTCATTCTATCTCTAAGGAAGTTACAGGGTTTTCTCCTTTATGGTTTCCCCAAGGAAAATATTTGTGTCTATTGTCTCTTGTGATTGATTGATGTGCATGTTATTCTCTGAGATAAGATCCTAAGATTATATTGCTTAAATGATAAAAATCTAACACTATGGCTTACTCCCAACACTTCCAATTTATCATTTTCATGTGCTTTAGAGATTTTTTCTCAACACAAAGGTTTTCATAACTCATGTGTTCCTGAGCTTCTCGCTCAACACAACATAAACACTCCTGTGATCTAGAGCTTCTCCCTCAACACAACATAAAACTCATGTTCTCCACAGCTTTTCCCTCAACACAACATAGACACTCATGTGCTCCATATCTTCTTGCTTAACACAAACATTTTAAATACTCCTGTGCTCTAGAGATCCTCACTCAACACAAAACATATCATTAATCATGTGCTTCAGGGTCCATTCCCAACACATACAATCATACATAAAGCATATTTAATTGGATTACACCCAATATATCAAAAAAATCATCATGTTCATATGCATTGGGGTTCTAGACCCAATATACCAAAATAAAACATCAAAGTAACATCATAATCAATGGGGCTTATTCCCATAAGTCTTAGGTCAAAATTTGGGATGTTACAATTTAGAGTGCCTAACTAGTAGCTAAGCCACTCTCATGTGTGCAATTTGAATGACCTCCTTTGTAATTCAAATTTTCTTTCTATTAATGCAATGGTATGGCATTGTATCACTACTTTTGATTAATAACTGAGAATATATAGATGCTACTTCCAATTGTAGCACTTTCATGTCATTTTTATGTGTAATTGATCCTTGAATCTTCTGTGAGATGTGTCCTGATCCTCATATTACTATGACTCAATTTTCAATTGGTATCAGAGCCACGATGAGACAAGGCTCTTCTTCTTTAATAGATTCCTTAATGGATCTATGATGCAATTTGAGCAAACATAAGGGAATATTTTACCACATAATTCCCAGGAAAAGGAATTGTTGATCAATATTTCTAGATTGACTAAGATGGGTGTGAAGAAAACTCCAAAAGTGCAAACTGTCTGACCTTATGGTTCCTTTTTTGTATGTTTCCATGTTTCTTACAGGTTTTTCGTTGCATTATCTAGAGTAGAAGAATGGATTCTTCTGTGAATCTAGTCACTCCTTTCAACTACCATCAGTTGAATGAGGACATGGAGATTCAACTGTGCTCGAAAGGACTCTACAATGTCATAGTGGGCATGTAAGTAGATATGAATCATGTTCTTGATAAACAAAAATATTGGAATAATCTTGATCGAGCGTATGGATTTTTGTGCCTTTCAATTTATAGAGATATTCTCCTCCACATCACTAGATTGAAAACTCCCAAGGATATTTAGGAGCAACTTGCTACTCTAGTTGATAAGAAAGATGACTTGAGGATCTATCAATTAGAGAATGATATGATTTCTCTAGACCCAAACAACTTAAAAACCATGAATTATTTCTTCACCAAGTTTAAGCACTTGGTGGTTCAGTTGAAGCAGTGTAAAGTTGAGAAGGAGGATGATCAACTCATCCTTTCCATCCTCCCAAAACTTGGCGCAAATTACTCAGTTTTTGGGTCCACCTTTCATACCGAGAATCTCACAATCCTGAATTGGAAGATGTCGACCCTCAATGCATTCATCGAGCCTCTCACCAATGAGCATGACAAGCTTGTACAAATGGGAATCATAAGAAATTTGAAGGACCAATATTTGTTTTCTAGAGGAACCCAAGCTACGAATGGAAAGGGAAAGAGAAATAATGAAAATAATAATTTTGATGCTCCCAAGCCAAACGAGAAACCTGAGCAGCTGGATGAGCCCTCAGGCTCAACAAAGAACAAGAATAAAGGAAAACAAGGGAACGGAAAGATCAAATTTTCCTATTGCAGAAGGAGCTTTCACCCTGAAATCTCCTGCATGAAGAAACAACTTGATTCTATAACTCTTCTCATTGAGAATAATAATATCAATATTCTTGATGGTAGAATAAAAAGAGAAAATCATAATCGAAACACACAACCCAAAAGAGGACATGCCCTCATGGAAAATGTTTCAAATCCTAGATCTATACTCATTGAATCTAGTACTTCAAACCATATGATGGCAACAAAAGAATCCTTTTCATTCCTAGAATTCAACAGCAGCATTCCCATCCACATGGGAGATGATTCTCAAATCATTTCAAAGGGAAAAGGTATAGTAAAACTTGAACATGGAAGCTTGTATGATGTTACATTGGCTTAAAATATGTAGAGTGTATATCAAATGACACACATAGGATTGTCCAAGATATTAAATTTCATCTGGAATGATGTTAATATCTTAGAAATTGCATTCAAAAAACTCATTGCAATAGGTTTAGCTAATCATTCAGCTAAAATCTATGATTTCTCCAAGTTTGTAACTAATGAAAAACCCACCTCCCTTATGACTCATGGGAATGAGGTCAGCTAGCTACGGAATGAAAGTTTTGGACATTTCAATTTCAACTACTTACAGCAAATTCAAAAACATTCCATGGTGGAAGGCTTCCCTGCCATCAAAACCTCTAGTGGAATTTGAAAAGGTTGCATTGTCGACAAACACCCTGAGCACAAATTTGATCCGGGAAAGGAAAGTTGAGATACCAGTATTTTGGTGCTTATAGAATTTGATATTGGCATTCCTATACCTACAACCTCCATGATTTTTTCAAGGTATGTTCTCACCTTCATCGATGACCTCTATAGACTCACTTGGGTTTTCTTTCTAAAAAACAAATATGAAGTTCTTGAAAGGTTCATTGAGCTTAAGGAATCTATTGAGAATGTTTGTGGGAGAAATGTAAAATATATAAAATATGATAATGGAGGATATTACATAAAATATGAGCTACTGAAAATATATTCTCAAAGTGGGATCAATATTGATCACTCCATTCCCTACACACCCCAGCAGAATGGTGTAGAAGAAAGGAAAAAACAGGCCCTCAAAGAGATGACCACCTACATGCTTGAAGCTAAAGATTTGGATGAAAATATTTGTTCTAAAGCAATAAATTTTTCTTCCTACATTCATAATCAGGTCCCTCACTCATCCATGAAAGTAAAAATCCCTTTCAGAGCATATTTAGGTCACAAAATGGATGTGTCCAATTTCATATTTTTTGGGTCCACTGCTTGGGCTCGAATTCCACTTGATAAGAGGAAGTATTTGCAGTAGTAGAGTATTGAGTGTATGTTGATTGGGTATATATAGAAATAAAATGGATAAAAACTATTTAATATCATAACCAAAAATATATTCATAGAGGGAATATTCTGCTTTAAATAACCTCTCCAAGATGTGGAACTAGTTGAGGAAGAAATTGCTGAAATTTCCTCCCGTTCTGCTAATGATTCTAATGATGGAAATGGAAGTGTGAGATGTTATTTTTCAGATATGATGTCTGATATGAATGAGAATAATATATCATATTCTGAATCAGATCCCAATGTTCCCACTCATCTCCCAAAATGGGCAAAAAATACCCTCTCTTTCGTCGGGTTAGATGTTGGAAATCCTGCTCATCCAAAGAGAACTAGGTCAGATTTTCAAAGCGTAGTTATTTCTTGTTATTGCAATGATTCCTTGAAATAGGAGACCTGATATAGGATGAATGTATCTGATCCTAATTCATACTATCATGCTCGGAATGATTCTATATGGAAAGATGCAATGGATGAAGAGTTCAACTCTATCCAAAAAAATGCAACTTGGGAGCTAGTTTCCCTTCCTCCAAGGAGGAAACTTGTTCAGTGCAAGTGGGTATATTAGAAAAAGGATGCTGCATATGAAAAAAACTAAAAATATAAATCATGACTAGTTGCGAAAGGATTCTCCCAATTCCAAGGAGTGGACTACCATGAGACCTTTGCACCAGGCTAGTTTTGGCCATTGCTGCATCCATCAAGCTTCTTTTGGCCATTGCTACATCCAAGAACCTGTTATATTTTTATCAATTTGACAGTATTATCTTAGGATATTATCTGAGAGAATAAAATCCACAAAAATCAATCACAAGAAACAATAAACATAAATATATTCCTCGGGTAAACCATAAAGGAGAAAACCCCACAACTTCCTTAGAGATAGAATAAGCACCAATAGTTGTAGTAACAGCCAAAGACAGCAAGATGATCTCTGATAGCTATTCTCTTGCTTATCCCAGATCCTTCTCTCTCACTCATGTGCTACCTTTGAGTGTGAGTGACTATATGTTAAATAGAGAGTATCACTATGTATTTATACTAATTCTCAACTTGGCAATGACTTACCAGGGATGACCTCTTTAGGAGAGTCTAATAACCCTAGTGCCCCGAAACTGTAGGGACTTTAACCCTTGAACAATAAGGAAGGTTACCCTCTATGAATTTACATGACTTGTTTATATTATTGATTCTCTTTATAGGAACATCGTGTTAGGATTATTAATCCTCCCTTGTCCAAATTTGGTCATATGTCTAAATCGAGAGTCATGTCTAAATCGAGAGTCCATCAAGTCTATTTATAGTCATTAGCACCATTGGGTAAACTTGACCTAATTGGGGCACATGTTTCAGTTACTAAAGTGTGGGGAACACTAATTGAGGCTCATTGCCACTTACTGCACTTGATTGCATAAGTTTGGGAGCCTCCTAGATCAATCCCTACAATTTAGGAAGCCACTGGGAGTGCTGAAACCAACCAAGGTTAGTTCACTTCAGTTAATGACTAGTCAAGACAAGTTAGGAGTCAGTTACATTCAGTTCTAGTCCTCTACATTCAGTTAGAACTAGGTTTACTTGATTTCACACATGTGGGGCGCATTTCTCACCTACCACAGTCAGCTAACCATTAGTCAACACTAAATGTAACACTTGGTTGTGTTTTAGAGATCCGATGAACTCCGGTTATGGTTTAGACAAGGACAGTTAACTACTGGGTCCTTCGATAGTGATTTAGACA
The DNA here is from genome assembly GCA_001517045.1 of Pseudotsuga menziesii. Lineage (NCBI taxonomy): Eukaryota > Viridiplantae > Streptophyta > Pinopsida > Pinales > Pinaceae > Pseudotsuga > Pseudotsuga menziesii. The sequence continues at coordinate 43,778 of LPNX010943179.1, forward strand.
AAGTCTTGGTTACCTACAGTCAAGTAGAGTCTAATCAATTCGAACTTCCTCATGTGGATTCGAATTGCTTATGGCTATTAAATCCATTTTACTTTATTGTAATTATCATCTGGATTAATTTTTTGATTAATGAAAGTATTCATAGCTGCAAGACTTTTGCACTATTTCATTCTTGAATTGCTGAGTAAATTGTGAGATCTTCTTTATGAGTTGTGCATTTGTCTACAGATCTATATGCTCAAATTTACATGGTATCAGAGCCTTGCTGGACAAGAATCCTCTCCTCCTCAGATCTCCAACCGGATCATTTTGTTTGTTTGATTGTGTGATAGGTTATCATCTTTTCTTACAGCATTCGCTACAAGCAGCCTCTACTCCTCACTTCATTCGCTACAGCAGCTCAGTCCTTCTTATTACATTCAAAATGGATCATCCAATGGATCCTCTCAATCCCTTCAACTATCACCAATGGAAGGATGACATGGAAGTATTGCTCCGCACCAAGCATATCTTCAAACTCATAGAAGAAATAGAGGAAGAGCCAGAATCAGATAAAGACAAAGCTAAGTACAAGAACAGGCTTGATGAAGCCATTGAACTCATGCAATTCTCAGTCTCTAGAGATCTTCAATTTCACATCCAAGACTTGGACACTCCCAAGGAGGTTTGGGACAAGCTTGCTTGCTTGTTTTATAAGCATGATGAGATGAGGATCCATCAGCTAGAAAATGATTTGATTACTCTCAATCCATCAAATTTTGAATCTCTAAATGAATTCTTCTCAAAGTTCAAGAACCTGATATATCCGTTGAAGCAATGCAAAGTGAAGAAGGATGAAGATTAGCTCATCCTTGCTATTCTCACAAATCTCAATTCAGACTACTCTGTCTTTGTATCCACCTTCCAAACAGTAAGGCTCACTACTCCAAATTGGAAGATTCCCAATCTTGATGCTTTCATCCAATCTCTTATTTCTGAGAATGATAAATTGATCCAAATGGGTATCATTTGATCTCTTAAAGATCTAGCTCTTGCTACAAGAGGAGATAAGGTAGCGAATGACAAAGGGAAGCAAAGAGATGAGTCTGAGCAGTCAAAATAACCTTCAAGTTTGAAGAGAAGCAAGAAGAATGGCAAAGGCAAGGTCCTCTGCCCTTACTGTGGAATGGGATTCCATTCAGAAATATCCTGTATGAGAAGAGAACTTGATGAAATGGATCTTCTTTTGAAAAAGCACAACATTTCTATGCATGCTAGCGCAAGGAAGGAAGACTCTGAAGAAGAAGAAGAAGAATACCAAAGGAAAGGACATGCACTGAAATCTTGCTACACATCAACACCTGCCTTCCTCATTGATTCTGGAGCTTCCAACCATATGGCTGCATCCAGAGAATCATTCTCTTCTTTTCAGTCCTTTGATGATTCTAGTATTCATATGGGCAATAATGGTAAATTCCAAACCAAAGGGAAGGGCTCTATCCAACTTGAACATGGAAGGTTCAAAGATGTGTTGTGTGTTCCCTCCCTAGATTCAAACTTGTTATCTGTCTATTAGATGACCCATACTGGATCTCCAAAGTGGGTGATCTTTGGTCATGACTCAGTGGAGATCACAGATATCTCTATTGGGAGCATCATAGCAAAGGGTATTGCGAATCATGCTTCAAGAGAACATGAGTTCTCACATTTCATGCCTCCTTCAGGACCAGTGCACTCTCAGCAGCCACCTGCAAGGGAAGGTAAAACCATTGCATCTACTTCTTTTACAGCTTCTACTAGTATTGCAGATCCATCTATATTAGTTTATGCCATTAAGATTCAGGTTGACTCAGATCTAGATTCAGTCCCTACTTCCAAACTGGAAGCTAGGAAGATGACTGGAAACTCACCTGACACTGAGAAAGGAAAGACTCTTATGCTATGGCATACTATTTTTCCTCCTTCATAGAGATGTAATAGACAACCTGTAAGATGCAATGTGGCAAGGGGTCAGTATTACTACATTCAGAAGAATGGATATCATCATACACCTCTTCATTCAGCAAGAGACAAAAGTTACATTCCTCCTTCCTTCCATCATCATTTTTGGAGAAAAAGGAGAAGTCCATATGTCAGGCCCCAGAATACCTGTGCACATCACACCATGCATGCTGCTTCACTACCTCATAGAGATGAAGATTGCAGCAACATATTTTCAAGTTTTTCAAACTTGAGACGTCATTCTACCTGCTTAGCGAGAAGGAGGGTTTTTTTCCCATGTGGTTTTTGCCCTAGATCCTTGTATTAAGCAGTTACTTTATTTTACTTGATGTAATGGGTGACCTATGGTCTTAGTTACCAGGGCCCACAGTTTGTCCAAGTTAGCATTCAGGGGGGGTGTTAGGATTATTAATCCTCTTTTGTCCAAATTTGGTCATATGTCTAAATCGGGAGTCATGTCTATATCGGGAGTCCATCCATTCTATTTATAGTCATTAGCACCATTGGGTAAACTTGACCTAATTGGGGCACATGTTTCAGTTACTAAAGTGTGGGGAACACTAATTGAGGCTCACTGCCACTTACTGCACTTGATTGCATAATTTTAGGATCCTCCTAGATCAATCCCTACAATTTAGGAAGCCACTGGGAGTGTCGAAACCAACCAAGGTCAGTTCACTCCAGTTAATGACTAGTCAAGCAAAGATAGGAGTCAATTACATTCATTTCTAGTCCTCTACATTCAGTTAGCGTTAGGTTTACTTGATTGCACACATGTGTGGTGCATTTCTCACCTACCACAGTCATTTAACCATTAGTCAACACTAAATGTAACACTTGGTTATGTTTTAGAGCTTCGATGAACTCTGGTTATGGTTTAGACAAGGACAGTTAACTACTGGGTCCTCCGATAGTGATTTAGACAAAGTCTTGGTTACCTACAGTCAAGTAGAGTCTAATCAATTCGAACTTCCTCATGTGGATTCGAATTGCTTGTGGCTATTAAAGTCATTTTACTTTATTGTAATTATCATCTGGATTACTTTTTTTATTAATGAAAGCATTCACAGCTGCAAGCCTTTTGCACTGTTTCATTCTTCAATTGCTGAGTAATTTGTGAGATCTTCTTTGTGAGTTGCGTATTTGTCTACAGATCTATATGCTCAAATTTACACATCGGGGTATGACATGACTCAATTACATTACATATACTTCCTGATAGGAACATCAGGGTACAATACATAAGATATACAAGTGAAAACATTCTGAAGTTACAAATACATCAACACTCTCTCTTAAATAGGAAGGTATTCTCTTGACACAATTCATCAGCACAAGTCTTTTTCTCTGGATCAAGTCTGGATCATAATCAAAGCTGGATCATCATTGGATCATCACTTGTTCAACATCAAGTTTGGATCATCATCAAAACTAGATCATCACTGGATTATCATCAAATTTGGATCATCACTAAATCATCATCAGCGTTTTATTATCATCATCACTACTTCCCTTATCTCGATCAACTAGTCCTATCCCTCAACTCTTCTCGTTGTATAAAGTTCTACAGAGCTAGCCCTTTTACATGGTGGTTGTAGGTCTATCCTCCAGGTAGGTATTCATCTTCTTTAGAACTTATAACTGATCTAGATAGAAATACCTCCCAACACTTACATGTGACCATTAGAGGAACACATCTACCATCATGTCAAAAAGGCATGCCCAATACTCACATCTGACGATGGGAGGAACACATACACCACCATGTCAGAAAGAATGAGCACTCACATCCACTAGCATGATAGGACACACCATCTATCATATAAGGAAAGGCTCAACACTTACATCTACTATTATAGCAGGACACACCATCTATATCGAGAGAAAGACACAACACTTACATATACTGGCATAGTAGGACCCACTGTATACTATCAAGAGAAAGCTGCCACACTTACATCTACTAGCATAGTAAGACACACCATATACTCTCCAGAGAAAGGAACAACACTTATATCTGACCCATTCAGAAAGGATTAGCACTTATATCTGACCCAACTAGAAAGGCTGAGGACTTACATCCTCTGGCATAGTAGGACACACCATCTACTATCCAAGGAAGGACTTAGCACTTATATCTACTGGCATGGTAGGAAACACCATCTACCATTGAGATAAAGGCTCTGCACTTACATCCATTGGAATGATAGGACACACCTTCTATCATCTGGGGAAAGGCTCTGCACTTATATCTGACCATGGGAGGACCCACCTACCACCATGTTAGACAAACTCCGCACTTACATATGACCTAGTCAGAAAGGCTCTGCACTTATATCTGATCATGTGGGAGGCAATCCCATAGTTATATCAGAATGGATGTACACTTATATCTGATCATGTGGGAGGCAATCCCATAGTTATATCAGAATGGATGTACACTTATATCTGATCATGTGGGATCCGATCCCATAGTCATATAAGAATTCCTCTACACTTATATATGATCATGTGGGAGCCAATCCCATAGTCATATCAGAATGGCTTTGCACTTACATCTGACCATGGAAGGAAGCTATTCTATCACCATGTCAAAAGGGCTCTACACTTACATCTAACCATAGAAGGAACCAATATTATCACCATGTCAGAAGGGCTCATGGACTCATCACTTCTCCTTGGAAGGAACCTCGATCTGGAGAACACCAAGCTTCTCCCTAAAGTACTGAAACATCACTCTGGCTAATGGAGCTATCTACTTATCTGTTGCAACATATTGGAGCTCCACTCCTCCTCTCTACACCATATCCCTGATATAGTGATATTTGATCTCAATATGCTTCGAATTGTCATGGAACACCGAGTTCTCTGGCAAATTCACACAAATATAGTTGTCACAATATATACTAGTAGAATCCAACTAAATATCAAATAAATTAGATAGTAGCTTCCTTAGCCACACTGCCTCACAACTACCCAAACAAGCTGTGACATACTCTACTTCAACTATACTCAATGCCACACAAGATTGCTTCCTGATAAACCAAGAGATCACACTTGATCCCCTACTGAAGGATCACCCTAAAGTTCTTTTCCTATCGATGGCACTACCTACCCAATCTCAATCAACATAACCTTCCAGGTTAATATTGTGATCTACCTTATACTTGATCCCATAATCAATTGTACCCTTTAGGTACCTCAGAATATGATTTGTAGCAATCAGGTGAACATGTCTTGGATCCAGTAGGAACTGGCTCAATGTGTTCATAGCAAATCAAATATATGGTCTCGTATTCATCGGGTGCATCAAGGAGACAATCATTTGATGATACATCGTAGCATCAAAAGATTTTGATGAAGCATCACTCAATAGCTTTAGGTTCGATGCCATAGATGTGGTCATGGCCTTGCAGTCCATCATCTCGAACCTCTTTAGGATCTCTACTGAATATTTCCCTTATCATAGGGAGATTCTATCTGCATTCTACCACACTTCCATGCTTAGAAAGTAGTACATCATACTCAAGTCCTTCATCCCGAACTTGGCAGAAATCTTCCTCTTTGTATCAGCAATCAACCCATCCACACCTATTACAAATAGATCATCTACATATATTAGGAGTATAATTGGGTTCCCTTCTTCAACCTTGTAGTAAAGGTTGGAATCTGCTTTACTCTTGGTAAATCCCAAACTGGATAGGAAGCTGTCAAATCTATCATACCATGTCCTGGGTGCCTCTTTCAAACCATACATGGATTTCCTCAATTTACACACATGAGTCCCCTTGTCATGTGTCTCAAAACTGAGTGCCTACTCCACATACACTTCCTCTTCTACTACACCATTCAAGAAAGTATTCTTGACATCCATCTAGTGTATCTTCCATTTTATTACTACAGCTATAGAAAGTACTGATCTGATGGAACTGTAACTAAATACAAGTGCAAAAGTTTCTTCATAATCTATCCCTTTTTCTGTGAGAAGCCACGAGTGACAAATCTTGCTTTATATTTATCTATGTTTCCATCTATAACATGCTTGATCTTGTAAATCCATTTGGAATTCACAACAGACTTCCCTTCTGGTCGAGGGACAACATCCCAGACATTAATATTCATGATCGACTGATATTTCTTGATCACAACATCATTCAATTCTTTCTTCTCTACTGCTTCTTCATAGTTGGAAGTTTCTTTATCATTGATGTCACATAATAGGGATACATAATTGGAGCAATACTTGGTTCTTTTCCTCTCTCTATGCATTTCTTCTGGAGCCCCATAACTTTCTACACCTTAGATAGCCTCTCATACCCATGGAGGTTTCCTCTTGTGAGGATTCTTCTCTTGTGGTGGATCTACAGGTTCCTAGGATTCTTATATTTCTTGATCTTCATGTTGATTTGCATCATTCATAGTTGTATCTTGAATTTTGGGTACTTCTGTTTCTTCAGAGTCTTCAATTGGTCTCTTTCTAGATTTGTTGTAAGCTGAGTCTTTTTCAAATGTTACATCTCTACTAATGTCAGTCTTATTGAATCCTGGGAAGTATATTCTGTAAGATTTCGAGCTTTCACTATATCCCACAAATATACCATTCTTTCTAGAAGGATCTAACTATGTCCTCTCTTCTTTTGGAATGTGTATGTATACTGGACAACCGAATATTCTGAGATGGATGACCTCTGGTTTCTTGCGGAAAATAATTCTTCAAGTGTCTTTTTCTCGAGTACTCTGTGTGGAGTATGGTTCTATACATACACCACTATCTTGGAAGCTTCTACCCATAGATGCATGGAAAGATCTTGATCATGAAGCATTTCTTTTGTAGCTTCCATGATTTTTCTATTCTTCCTATCTACAACCCCATTCTGTTGTGGATTATATGGAGTGGTCAACTCCCTCTTAATCCTTGAATCTATGTGTAACTATTTGAATTCATTTGATGTGAATTCTTTGTCATTATCTAATCGAAATATTTTGATCTTCTTTTCTATGTGGTTCTCGATCAAGGATTTCAATTCCTTGAACTTGTTGAATACTTCATCTATTTTCTTCAATAAGTATATCCATGTCCTCCTAGAAAAATCATCAATGAAAGAAACATAGTATACATACCAGCTTAATGAACTGGATGACATTGAACCATATACATCGGAGTGGATGATTTTCAAGATCCCTTTTTCCTTGCTCTCACTACTTGGAAATTTCTTCTTTGTGTTCTTTCCTTTCATACATCCTTTGAAGATACCGTCATGTTTTGTCTATATTTCTGGAAGACCTTCAACAGATTTTCTTGCAAGTGGTAGTGTTAATGTAATTGTAACTTCAGAATGTATTCACTTTTATATTTTATGTATTGTACCCCGATGTTTATTACAGGAAGCATCTATAATTTAATTGATTCATGTCATATCTCGATGTTCCTATTGGGATATTCAATAATGTAAACAAGTCATGTAAAGTCATTGTGGGTAACCCTTTTATTGATCAAGGGTTAAAGTCCCCGTAGTTGTAGGGCCTTAGGGTTATTAAACTATCCTAGCGAAGTCGACCCTAGGTGAGTTATTGTAAGTCAGGGAAATAGTCCCCACCATTGTGTTAAGGTTAACCCTCCTTGTTGATCGGAGGGGAAAATTCCCCACAAGTTGTGGGGCACGAGGGTTATTAGAATATCCTAGAGATGTCAGCCCTACTAAGTAATTGTTAAGTTGGGCTGACATGATGAAGTGGACATCAAGTGAATGAAATAATATAAATTGAGAGTGATCCTCTCTATTTATCACACATGCACTCACTCACTAGGGTGCATGAGTGAGACAGGAGAAGCTCTCTCAAATGTGAGAGAGAGAACAAGCTGTGGAGATCATCTTTTATGTTTTCGGGTTTTACTACTACCATTGGTACTCATTCTATCTCGGAGGAAGTTGTGGGGTTTTATCCTTTATGGTTTCCCTGAGGAAAATTCTTTGTGTCTCTTGTCTCTTGTGTTTATTTCTGTGCATGTTATTCTCTCAGATAAGATCCTAAGATAATATTGCTTAAATGATAAAAAATCTAACATGGTATCAGAGCTAACCTAAGAAAAAGACATTATGTAGCTGCAAAATCTAGGGATTATTATTTTTTGGCTCTCTCTACACAATCCATCAGAAAAAGTATGCTAGGTTTACTCTCCATTGAAGGGCACATCTTTTTGTCAAAGCAGAATTCAATTTCGGACATTTTCAGTTTTTGGTGTGGGAAATTAGGGCTTCTTGTAGGAGAGGAATTTTTGAGTAAGCTTGACATAGGATTTCTCTCCTCATCAAAATCAAAGTTTAGAGACCTCTGTTTATATTTTTGGTTGGGTATAACTCTGGGAAAGTCAGCCCCTAGTTTTACCATGGGCCGGAAAAACCCTAAAATACTAAAACTAATACATTTTGGTAGATTCGCTATATCTCAGGATTGGAGAAGTATTAGGAGATGACACTTTCACAAGATGAATATGAAATCCTGATTTATCTTGTGTCCAAATTTTAGTCTCATATTCTCTACATTCTAGGAGATATGATCCCTCAAAGTTAGGGTTATAGCCTCTTCCAGGATTCATCCCTAAACATGACACCTGGGGAGAATTGATATAACTCGGGATACAAGGGTCCAAATGAAATTTATAAAGATGTTACAGAAAGGGCATAGGCTATAATTTCTATGGTACACGTTTCATACCATGAAGATGAAACAGTGAAATGTGGAAGTCCATAAAACTTCTCTATTCTAAACTGTCCTGAAACGGGTCACCTTGGGAAAATGATCATAACTCCCAATTGGTGAAACTAATTCTGATGAAACCTATGGTTTTGAAATAGGAATAGGAAAGGATACCTCAGTGAAAAGTTTCATATATATAGGAGAATTAATTTTAGAAATACCGCAGAAAGAGTATCATGAATTTCTACAGAAGAAATTGGAAAACTAGGGCTTCCTGTTCCCAGAGGTTCCCTCCATTGTTTTTAGAAAAGGAGTACATTGGACAGCTCACCTTGAAGAGGTCTATCTTTCTATCCAATCATATCTGAAATATTCCAAGTTTTGGAAATTAGGGTTTCTCTAACAAACCCTAAATCAACTAGCTCTGGAATGAGGATGGACACCTCAAATCAGTAAAGATCTAATATTTTTCTATTTTCAATTGAGGCTCTCATTTCAAAGTGATCTATAAAATCAGCTTGATGATAATATTGGTGAAGTTGAAAACTTCCAAGCATGTAAGTATATGATCTCTTTGAAGAAACTGAATTGGACACCTACATAAATAGAGAGGTTCTAGTTCTAGAGGGAGATGAGGCTAAAAGACTTACTCCAAAAGAACTTGGTCAAGGCCAAGAAGATCATTGTTGATTCAATCACGAATCACCTTATATCACAAGTTTCTTCCCTAAAGACATCGAAAGAGATGTTTGATTCCTTGACCAATATCTTTGAAGGGAAGAACATAAATCAGAATATTACTTTGAGAAAATAGTTGAAGAATGAGAAGATCCAGAATGTAGAGACCATACAGTCATACTTTACGAGGGTCTCTCAGATCAAAGAACAACTACTGGTAGTAGAAGAAGAAGTGGAAAATGCAGAAGTGGTGATAGCCACCTTGAATGGCCTGCCAAGATCATGGGATTCATTCATTCAAGGAATGTGTGCCAAAAGGAAGTGAGTACCTTCAGTAGACTTTGGGAAGAGTGCACACAAGAAAAGAAGCTCGACTCATAATTAGAAAAGAAAAGATGGGATAAACAGAAGATCAAGCTCTCATGATCCAAAGAAGATACCTCAAGTGATGAGGAATATGAAAATCTCAATTCTTGAAGAACCTCTTATCCATCTTTGCATTTGGATAAGAAACGATGCTATTATGAATGAATTAGATGATAAAGTTGAAGGCTCAATAAGGAGTCTACCCACGAAACAAATAAAGATAAGTATTAAATTTTCATTTCATGATATTGTTTTGTTATGCATTTGTTTATATTCAGTTGATGTATTATGCATGATAGAATGTTTTCATTAATGATAGTATACTAGTAATATGCATGTCATGGGTAAGTAGCTCATGGTGTTATACAACTCTCCATTGCTACTTATCTTGAATGAAACCTCTTTGCTGACATATTGGATTAGTGTACAATCTCAATGTTGTCCTTGTGGACATGGAAGGAATATAGAAAAGTTTTCGTGAGATATGGATGAAGGTTGTATTGGATAAAATAGTTGCATGATCATATATTTATGCATAGGAATTTTCCATTATGAATATGACTTATGAAATATTTTTAACCATAAAACTAATGCATTTGACTTGTAGGAAAGATCGCGTAGATAATCACCTACAAGAAAAGAGGGATGATACTTGTTCCAAAGAACAAGTGACGATAGATAAATAATAATATGACGAATGCAACGACATCATTGATGCAGAGTCTTCAAGATATGAAGAAGTAACCAAGAAGAAATCGGAGTCCAATTCAAGAAGAATGATGTCTAGGATGTAGTATTGATACATGAAGGGTAGTTTGTAGTTCCATCATGTAGTAGATGGAAACATCATGGAATACAAGGCAAGATTCGTAGCACGAGGCTTCTCATGAAAAGAGTGCATAGAGTACAAAATACAAAGGGAGTATGATGCTTCACCTCAAAGGGATTGACTGCAAAATATTTTGAGGTTCGACATGGCATGACAGGATGGATAGCTTACTGGTGACTCTAGGCTTTACTGAGAGTAAAGAGGATTCCAACCTTTTCCTCAAGGTTGAAGGTGGAAGAGTAGTGATGCTCCTATTATATGTCAATGACTTATTCCTGACCTAAGTTGCAAGAAGAAGACTTGCTGCTGAGTTTGAGATGAAGGACTTGGATATGATGCACTACTTTCTAGGCATGGAGGTGTGGTAGAATGCAGATGGAATCTCCTTGGGACAAGGGAATTATGCAGTAGATATCCTGAAGAGGTTTAGGATGATGAACTGCAAGTCCATGACCACACCTATGGCATTGAACCTGAAGCTATTGAGTGATGCTTCATCAGAGACAGTTGATGCCATGATGTATTGTTAGATGATTTTTTCCTTGATGTACTTGACGAATACGAGACCGGGTATTTTCTTTATTGTGAACACATTAAGACATGTTCCCTAATGATTACAAATCATACCTTGAGGTACCTGAAGGGTACAGTTGATTATGGGCTCAAGTATGAGGAAAATCAGAACATTAACCTAGAGGGTTATGTGTATTGAGATTGGGAAGGTAGTGCCATTGATAGGAAGAGCACTTCAGGATGTTGCTTCATTATAGGATCAGATGTGATCTCTTGGTTTAGAAGGAATCAGTCCTCTGTGGCACTGAGTATAGCTGAAGTATAGTATGTCGCAGATTGTTTAGGTAGTTGAGAGGACGTATGGATGAGAAAGATACTGTCTGATTTACTTGATCTCCAGTTAGATGCTACTTGTATATATTGTGACCAATAGAGTTATGTGAAGTTGTCAGAGAACCCAGTGTTCGATGACAAGTCAAAGCGCATAGAGATGAAATATCACTATATCAGGGATATGGTGTAGAGAGGAGTAGTGAAGATCTAGTATGTTGCAACGGATGAATAGATAGTTGATGTGTTGATGAAGCAATTAGACGGAGTGAAGTTTGAGTACTTCAAGGAGAAGCTTGGTGTTCTCCAGATCGAGGTTCCCTCCAAGGGGAAGTGATGAGTCCGTGAGCCATTCTGACATGGTGAGAGGATTGGTTCCTTCCATGGTCAGATTTAAGGGCTAATCCATTCTGTCATGGTGAGAGGATTGGTTCCTTCCATGGTCAGATTTAAGGGCTAATCCATTCTTTCATGGTGAGAGGATTGGTTCCTTCCATGTCAGATCTGAGTGCTGAGCCATTCTGATGTGACTATAGGATTGGTTCCTACATGATCAGATATAAGTGTTGAATGCCATTATCTGAATGGAGGTACCTGGTTAGTTACCAAGAATACTTAGTCTTGGGCTAAGGGCCATTCTAATATGACTGTGGGATGTGTTGTCACATGATCAGATATAAGTGCAAGGCCATTCTGATGTGATTGAGGGATGTGTTCCCACTTGATAAAATATAAGGGATGATGCCATTCTCTGGGAGAATGGAGGCACCTAGTTAGTTACAATGAATCCTCAACCTAGGGTTGAGAGCTCTTTCGACATGTAGGTTGGATTGGTTCCTCGCGTGGTTGAATGTAAGTGTTGAGCTCTTCTGACATGTATGCTGGATTGGTTCCTCACATGGGAAGATGTAACTGTAGAGCCATTTAGACATATAGGTTGGATTGGTTCCTCACATGGTTGAATGTAAGTGGAGAGCATTTTTGACATGTATGTTGGATTGGTTCCTCACATGGTCAAATGCAACTGGAGAGCCTTTCTGACGTGAATGTTGGATTAGTTCCTCTCATGGTCAGATGTGAGTGCTGAGCGTGCCTTTCTGAATTGTATGTTGGATGTGTTCCTCGCATGGTTAGATGTAAGTGTTGGGTGGTCCATTCTGAATTAGATTCAGATATAAGTGCTAAAGAATACCTACATGGAGTCTAGGACTACAAACAACATGAAAAAGGGCTGGCTCTGTAGAACTTACTATGATCAGAAGAATGAATAGGTAGCACCATTTGATTGAGATAGTAGAAGAAGTGATGATGATGATGATCTAATGATGATCTAGTTTTGATGATGATCCAATGATGCTATAGATCAAGTGATGATACTAACTTGATGAAGATGAATTAACGATGAATATGACTTCAATATGAAGATGAATTGAAGATGAATAGGACTTGATGATGATCTAGATGATATAGAGAAGAAGACTTGTGCTAATAAATTGTGTCTAGAGAATACCTTCCTAGTTAAGAGGGAGTGTTGATGTAATTGTAACTTCAGAATGTATTCACTTGTATATTTTATGTATTGTACCCCGATGTTTATTCCAGGAAGCATCTGTAATGTAATTTATTCATGTCATATCCCAATGTTCTTGTTGAGAGATTCAATAATATAAACAAGTCATGTAAAGTCATTTTGGGTAACCCTCTTATTGATCAAGGGTTAAAGTCCCCATAGTTGTGGTGCCCTAGGGTTATTAGACTATCCTAGACAAGCCGACCCTAGGTGAGTTATTGTAAGTCAGGGAAATAGTCCCCACCATTGTTTTAAGGTTAACCCTCCTTGTTGATCAGAGGGGAAAAGTCCCCACAAGTTGTGGGGCACTAGGGTTATTAGACTCTCCTAGATATTTCTGCCCTAGTAAGTAATTGTTAAGTGGGGCCGACATGCTGAAGTGGACATCAAGTGAAAGAATAAATATAAATAGAGAGTGAGCCTCTCTATTTATCACACACACACTCACTCACTGGGGCACATGAGTGAGATAGGAGAATCTCTCCCAAGTGTGAGAGAGAGAACAAGCTGTGGAGACCATCTTTTATGTTTTCATATTTCACTACTGCCATTGGTGCTCATTCTATCTCAGAGGAAGTTGCAGGGTTTTCTCCTTTATGGTTTCCCTGAGGAAAATTATTTGTGTCTCTTGTCTCTTGTGCTTATTGATGTGCATGTTATTCTCTCAGATAAGATCCTAAGATCATATTTCTTAAATGATAAAAAATATAACAAGTAGTGCTCTATAGTGCACATGTGCAATACTTCTATGCCAAGGTTCATTTGGCTCTACTGAGTCATGAACCAAAGCTTGTTCTAGTTGGCCCTTTAGTGTGTATAGTTCTCCTTCTTGTTCCCCAATCACTACTGCATCATATATAGTCTTTCCCTTTGGCCACATAAGAACTTGGCCATCTATAAATGAAACCCATATGCCTTTTGCATCCAATGCTTATATCGAGAGGAGATTCTTCCTTAGTCTTGGTACAAACAAGACATCCTATATCTTCATAGACTTTCCAGAGTCTAGATTATAGGAGGATTCACCACTACCTTTTATTGGATACTGGTAGTCATCCCCAAGTTTCACCTTGTGAGGTGACTCATGTTCAAACAGTTTCACAAAGGATTCTTTTAATCCCATCATATGTTTGGAAGCCCCACTGTCTATAATCCAATCATTGCTTCCATGTGTGATAGTTCTCATGAGAAAATAAATAAAAACATATTCTTTGTCACTTGAAGAATCATCAATTTTCTTGTTTGATTCTCTTTGTGGAAGGTTCATCATCCTCTGTAGCATGAGCATGATGTCTTCTCTTTTTTCCCTTCTTTTTGTGAGAACCATTTTTGTTCCTAGGAAAATATCTGGGATAGTGTCCTCTCTCATCACAAGTAAAACATCTAAATTTAGATAAATCTCTATTAGGTTTTCTTGAGTTACCTTTCTGGTGAGAATGATTACCTTTGGGCTAGTTATAGTCCCTTTTGCTTTTCTTGTAATGTATTATGAGAGCTTTATCTTCACTTCCCATCTTCTCTTCTTGGGATACTATTCGAGCTTATTCTTGTGAGAATTCCTCCCACAGTCTATTGATGGTGACTAGCTTTCTTCTAGCACAAATACCTTGAATGAAGGAGTCCCATGACCTGGGGAGACCATTCAAGGTAGTCATCACAATCTCTCCATTGTACACTTCTTCATCTACTGCTTCAAGTTGTTCTTTGATCTGAGAGACCCTTGTAAAGTATGCTTGTATGGTCTCTGCATTTTGGATCTTCACTTTCTTCAACTGGTTCCTCAAAGTCATCTTCCAGTTTATGTTCTTCCCTTCAAATAGCTTGGTCAGAGCATCAAACATTGCTTTAGGTGCCTTTAGGGAGGACACGTATGGTATGATGTGATCCTTAATTGAACCAACAATAATCCTCTTAGCCATGACCAATTTATTTTTGTGTAATGCCTTAGCCTCATATCCCTCTGGAACTGAAACCTCTTCACTGATGTAAGAGTCCAACTCATTTTCTTCCAGGACTAGGGAGATCCTATACTTCTAGGCTTGGAATTTATCAGCTCACTCAAGATTTTCGTCAAGATTGTTGTGATAATAAATCATAGCAAAGAACCTCGAATGTAAATACAAAATATTTAGATATTACCAATTTGAGAAGTTGAAAATTGGATCTGGAGCTGATCTTCCGTAGTGCTAGTTTTCTGGTTCCAAGGAAATTAGGGTTTGAATTTCTCAAAGTTCTGACCAACCAAAAACCTTGATTCTTGTCTCTAAACTTTGATTTTAAGGAGGAGATAAATCCTATCCAAGGCTCACTCAAAAATTCCTCTTCAGTGAAAAGCCCTAATTTCCTGATGTAGTGGTAAGTCAAAAACTTAAAGTGCTCAGAATTAGATTTTTCTTTGATAGAAAGATGAACCCTTCAATGGAGGTTCATCACGACATCCTTTTGTTGATGGATTATGGAGAGAGACCCAAAAAGTAAGAATCCCTAGCTTCTGCAACTACACAGTGTCTTCTTCTCAAGTTAGCTCTGATACCATGTTATATTTTTATCAATTTGACAGTATTATCTTAGGATGTTATCTGATAGAATAAAATGCACAGTAATCCATCACAAGAGACAATAGACACAAATATTTTCCTCGAGGAAACCATAAAGGAGAAAACCCCACAACTTCCTCAGAGATAGAATAAGCACCAATAGAAGCTGTAAAACCCAAAGATAGTAAGATGATCTCTGATAGTTGTTCTCTCTCTTATAAAATATCCTTCTCTTTCACTCATGTGCTACAACTGAGTGTGAGTGACTGTATGTTAAATAGAGAGGCTCACTATCTACTTATACTAATTCTCTACTTGACAATAACTTACCATGGTCGAATTCTCTAGGAGAGTCTAATAACCCTATTGCCCTGAAACTACAGGGAACTTAACCCTTGAACAATAAGGAGGGTTACCCTTATTAAATTGATCACATAGAGATGTGGACAAACACACAACTCAAAAAATAGATCACACAATTTACTCAGCAATTGAAAAATGAAATAGTGCAAAAATGGCTTGTAGCTGTGAATTCTTTCATTAATCAAAAAGTAATTAGATAATAATTAAAATGAAGTACAATGGCTTTAATAGCCACATGAAATTTGAATCCACATGAGGAAATTTGAATTGATAGAATCTACTTGACTCTAGCTAACTAAGACCTTGTCTAAATCACTATCGGAGGACTCAATAGTTAACTAACCTTGTCTAAACCATAACTGGAGTTCATTGGAGCTCTAAAACACAACTAAAGTGTTACATTTAGTGTTTACTAAGGCTAAATGACTGTGGTAGGTGATAAATTCACCCCTCTTGAGTGCAGTCAAGTAAACCTAGCACTAACTGAATGTAGAGGACTGGAACTGAATGTAACTAACTCCTAGCTTATCTTAACTAGTCATGAACTGAACTGAACTAACCTTGGTTGGTTTTAGCACTCCCAGTGGTTCTTAAATTGTAGGGATTGGTCTAGGAGGCTCCTAAACTAATGCAATTAAGTGCAATCAGTGGTAG
The DNA here is from genome assembly GCA_001517045.1 of Pseudotsuga menziesii. Lineage (NCBI taxonomy): Eukaryota > Viridiplantae > Streptophyta > Pinopsida > Pinales > Pinaceae > Pseudotsuga > Pseudotsuga menziesii. The sequence continues at coordinate 60,297 of LPNX010943179.1, forward strand.
TAAGCCTCAATTAGTGTTCCCCACACTTTAGTAACTGAAACATGTGCGCCAATTAGGCCAAGTGGAACCAATGATGCTAATGAATATAAATATACTAGATGGACTCCTGATTTAGACATGAATCTTGATTTAGACATATGACCAAATTTGGACAAGGGAGGATTAATGATCCTAACAACCCTCTATGACTTTACAAGACTTGTTTACATTAGTGATTCTCTCGATAGGAACATCAAGGTATGGCATGACTGAATTGCATTACAAATACTTCCCTATTGAAACATTGGGGTACAATACATAAGAGATACAAGTGAATACATTCTGAAGTTACAAATACATCAACAGCACTGGGAGGTGCACCATATGGATGTAATAAGTGATTTTATTCATGAATACTAGCAAGAGGAGATATATATGAATTGTCCTAAATTCTATACATCATATCCTTCATTGTTTTATAAGTTGAAGAAATACTTATATGGCTTAAAACAAGTTTCATTATCTTACTACGGCAAAATGGATTCATTTATGCTCTCACACAACTTTGAAAGATGTAAGTCTGATACAGATGTGTAATTGTAGAAATATGAAGGTAATTTATTGATAATAGTTATGTATTTTGATTATATTTTTCTCACATGAATCACACTTGCTTAAATTTCCTTCATAAAAATGGCTTTACATGATGCTTTTGAAATGAGTGATCTAGGCTTGCTAAGGCAGTTTCTTGGGATAGAAATCACTCAATATTATGATAGGATTATGGTGAAACAATCTAAATATGTTTCATCCCTATTAATTAATTTTAACATGGATTTTTTTAATGCTACACCATTCCCCTTCCTCTTAGGAATCAGTCTTGAAGAGGGAAGAACAACTCCAGAGGTGGATTCTACTATTTACCGTCAGTTTATCAGAATCCTTCTTTACTTGACACATTAAAGGAATGACATTTGTTATTACATGAATGTTGTATAAAGTTATATTCACAAGCATCATGAGATTCATTGGAGGGAATACAAGAGGATTCTACAGTACATGCATGGTAGTAGATCCTATGGCATTGACTATGCTCCTGATTCCGAACTAGAGTTGGTAGGATTTACATATTCTGATTGGAAAGGAGATTCCATAGATTGGAAGTCCACTTATAGATATTTTTTTATGTTTGGTTGTGGTCTATTTTTTGGTCGATAAAAAAACAAGCTTACATTTCCCTTTCTTCAGCAAAGACAGAGTACAATGGATTGGTCAATGCATGCATTCAGGCAGTTTGGCTGCAAGGTATTTTTTCCGAGTTTGATATTCGTAGTAATTCATGTAGTGTCATTTTTTTGTTAAAACCAAAGTGCTATCAAGATCTCCATAGATCCAGTTCATAGGAATATAACCAAACACATTGAAATCCACATGCACTACATCAGGGAGCTTGTGCATGATAGGATAGTTGTTCTACAATATTACTCCAGAGATGAGCAAATTGCAGATATTTTCGCCAAGATCTTTACTGAGAAAAAGTTCACTTACTTTTGGTCACTATTGGGTGTGGTTTCCATGGTGAATTCAAATTGATTCTTCAGTTTTCTTCAGTTTTAGGGGGGTTGTTTTCCCACAAGGCTTCCCATTTTTCCTCACTTAGCATTTTTGAGCATTTTTAGAGTTAATTATTTGTAAAGGGTGACCTATGGCCTTTGTTTCTAGGGCCCTATATTTTTTCTAATCCTCCACATGAGTAAAACTTAGGGGGGGGTGTTGGAGTCCTTATCCAACCCACACATGTTTATTTTTTCTAATTGGACTAATTTACCACTCATCCTAAGTTATTGTCTTGAATATGTGACTACATCATCAACTGGATCATCCTCCTTCAATCAGGGAGGTTAATTGTTTCTTCTACTTCAATCAAGGATACTAAATTAGCTTCTTCCTTCAATGAAGGATCAAATATGGGTTGATTTGCATGACCTAAGTGCCCCAAATCAGTTAACTGGCAGTTATTCCACTTACTTTCCATTAAACTGCAGCTGTAAAGGAGCCTCCATCATTATTTTTCTTATTTTTGGTCATTTCCAGTTAACTGGAGTGATTTAAGACACTTCTAACAACTTCTGGTGATTGGGTTTAGTTCAGTTGACTTGATCTTAACTAATTTAAGTGAAACATGTTCCCTCACCTATTGATTGATGTGCAGTTGAGTTCTATTGAGTTAGACTCAATCATAACTTATTCTGATTCAATTAGAGCCAATTATTTTTGTGATTAGTGGTTAAATCATGCGTTTAGTGTGGCTAAATGAAATCTAAGCCACTCTCATGTGTGTAATTTGAATGACCTCCTTGGTAATTCGAATTGTATTTCTATTCATGCAAGTGTATGATATTGTATCACTACTTTTGATTAATGTTTATAATATAAAGATGCTACTTCCAATTACAGAACTTTCATGCCATTTTTCTATGTAATTGATCCTTGAATCTTCTGTCAGATGTGTCCTGGTCCTCAAATTACTGTGATCCAATTTTCATATCAACATCCTCATCTTTCCTGGAGAGTGCATATGCGACAAAAATTTTCTTCCCCTTTTTGTAGATGATTTCAAAGTCATACAACAACATCTTTGTCACCCATTTTTGTTTCTCTTATTAATATATCCTTTGTACCAAGAATTATTTAATCCTATCATGATTAGTTTTAACCCTGAAATGTTTCCCTATAAGGTAGGGGATCCATTTCTTCAAGACATGTATTATTTAAAACATTTCCTTCTCATAAATGGGATTTTGTAAGCTCTTTCTCTTAATTGGATGACTTGTGAAGGCAAGAGGGTGTCCTTATTGCATTAGTACAACTCCAATTCCATTTCCTAAAGCATCACATTTCACAATAAAGGTTTTTTTGAAGTATGGAGTTTCCAAAACAAGATATTTACACATGGGTTCTTTGAGTTGTTAAAAATCTTGAGTTTCCTCTGGAGTCCAAGGAAATGCATCTTTCTTTAGTAACAATTTTAGAGGAGATGATATTCTTCGATAGTTTCAAACAAACTTGAAGTAGTACCCTGTTAGACCTAATAATCCTTGAATATTCTTCATGGTTTTAGAAGTATGCCAGTCAGTCATGGGTTTAATTTTTTTAGGGTCTACATTGACACCTTCATGAGATACAATATGACGCAAATACTCTACCTCCTTTATCCCAAAGAAACATTTTGAGGTTTCTTCATAAATATCTTGCTCCATTTCTAGTTGTGGTACCATATCAACATGTTGAACATGTTCTTCCCAAGAGTTCATATAGATTAGTATATCATCAAAGAATACAAGAACACCTTTTCTAACCAAAGGCTTGAAAATAGAATTCATTAAAACTTTAAATGTGGAAGGTGCATTTGATAGACCAAATGACATGTCCAAAAACTCATAGTGACCTTCATGAGTTCTGAATTTTGTTTTGAGGATTTCTTCATCCTTCATTTGAATATGATGATACCCGGAATGAAGATACAACTTTGTGAATAAAACTGATCCATGTAATTCGTCTAAAAATTCATCATTGATGGGAATGAGTAACTTATATCTAATGGTGATCTTGTTGACCTCTCTATAATTAAGACACATATGCCATGATCCATCTAGATTTGGCACCATTACCACTAGTTTAGATTACGAACTTTGATTATACGTAACTATGCCAACCTTCAACATTTCAACAACAATACACTCAATTTCACTCTTTTGGCTATAGGGATATAAGTAAGGTCTTATGTTAGGAGGAAAACTACTTAGAATAAAGTGGATAACATGATAAAAGTCATGAATAGGTGGAAGAACTTTGGGAATATCTTCAAATACCTTGGACTGCTTATTAATGACCCTTTAGAGATCTACGGAGATATGGAAATTTGATGTTTGAACATATAATGAGAATAATTGTGCAACTAAACCTTGATGTCCCTTTCTTAAAAAAAAATTCTTACCATTAGATCTTATCCCTTGCTTGGTTTTCTTGTGATACCATTCAACTCATATTATTTTCCTTCCCATTTTTAAAAAAATTAAAAGACGTTGTTCCTAATGATTTCAACCATTGTTCATATGCGACAACATCAACACAACCCATTGGGATAGAAATGATTGGACTATTCAATACATATTCCCCCATATCCATAATGAGATTATGGAATTTCCCTAATAAATTTATAGTTTCTCCATTTGCAATAATTACATGAAGATATGGTGCTGGATATTCAAAGCAATTAAGAAATTTTGATAATTTATAGTGAATGGAATTATGAGTACTACTAGAATCAATAAATGTTTTTACCTTCTTCTTTTTGATGTATCCTTCTATATTGAGAGTTTGAGGAGTGGTAATTCCATCCCATGCATGAAAAGTTATGGCGGGGGTAATGTTTTTTGAAGTAGCCTCTTTTATTTATTCAAAAGTGGCCTCTTCTTGAGATGCTTCCTCTTATTTTGGTTCTTCATCTTCAGAATCTATGTATAATCATTTATTGTTGTTCCAATTATGTCCCTTACTATACTTGGTGTCATAAATAAAGCATTATCCTTTTTCTCTTCTTTCATCTAGTTTTTTGGGTTTCAACCTTTGTGGTGGTTTAGAAGAAGGAACATTATTTTCTCTATATGTCTTGGAGAAGGATTTTCTAGTAGTCATTGGCATATTTTTACTTTCAACCTTCCTTTCCATCATGAAAGAATTCTATAGGGATTATGGTTCAAAGAGACGTACCTCATGTTTAATTTTATCTTTCAAGGTTCTAATAAAAAGATATAACAAACTATCTTCTAAAATATTGTTCTCTGAGACTTACCTGCTGAAATTACTTGATGTGCTCTGTAACTGAACCATTTTTCTTGACATTTACCAACTAACTAAAGAAGGTGTTGCTATTTATATCCCCATAATGTCCAATCAATTATTCTATGAATATAGACAAAGATATAATAGATTCATTTCTATGGTCACAAATCCATTGGTACCATACAAATTGATCAAGTTCTAAATACAAGGATACAGTAGTTACCTTTGGCATAGTGGGAACCTAGTGTAGATCAAAGAATTGCTCCATCTAAAAAATCCATGGGATTGGATCCTTTCCATAAAACTTTCTCATGTCAATTTTGGGGATAAGGTAGTTTCTTGGACCTTAATTGAACCCATGATGTTGTAGTGAATCATCAACATTTTAGGACTCCAACTTCCTACATTCCATTTTTTTTTTCAATTTTCTCTGGACATGACTAGAATAAGTCATCTATTTCTTCCTTATCCTCTTATTGAGTAGATAAATGAGGAATAGGTTATGTTTTATATCCTTCATCAATGCCTTCAAGTCTTGAAGATATTATTTTCTATCCATACCTTTGAGATCCTCTTTACTGGCCATCCTTTTGATATCCTCTTTCCTAGCAATCCCTTTGAGATCCCATTTACTAGTCATCTTCTTTTCCATTTTAATAAAGTCATCCATTTTCATATTTCCTTTAATCATAACTTCCAACTTGGACACTCTGAAAGATATGTCTTCCATTTCATCATATGTCGGGGATGAATCCTCTGTTTGTTTGAGTGGAGTATGATTCTTTCCACTTCCTCTTGGTTGAATTTTGAACAATAAATATATATCACACACTATGGCTTACAACAAATATATCCCTCTACTAAAAATTATTCAAATGAAAAATGGCGTACATTTCTCAAACCCTGATTGCAAGACTGTTTTAGGGACGACTTGTAACTGAGGTAAAATTTTAATTTTGACTCCTTTGTGTATGAAACTTTGGCACATTGTATCTTGATCAATAATCTTTCTAATTTTTTAGTTTTTTCATAGTTTGGATGTGCCAACAAATTGTTTTTGGAAATCTCTCAAATATTCTTATTTTTTTCCTATCCAAAAGAGTGCACTTGTAATGTATGCCACATGTCCAATTTTTTATGTCTATAGCAAAAAATTCTACCACATATACCCAAGTATGTATTCTTTAATATACAACTGATATTACTCAATTTGGATCTCATATGCCTCATATATGACCTTTCCCCATGAATACATGTTTTAGACTAGGTTTAAGACTAGTAAAAAACCCTAGATTCCTCTAGAATTATCTACGAAAATGGAATGGATCAGGATCTAAATTTCATGCTAGAGATATCTCGTCTCATTTTAGAAGTGGTTTTTTAACCTAGATATATGAATCCTTTTAGTTATAAATTTGTATCAAAACTAACAATATGACTCATTTTGTAGAATCCAGTCCCAAGGAAAGAGCTCTAATACCAAATGTTATGAAACTAAGTCCTAGAAATAGCATAAAAAGTGAAGAAAGAGATAATAAAAGAGTCATCCATTGCTTAACAATGAACAACAGAGATAAATATAAATATTCTTCGAGGGAGGAACCTCCTTACATGATGTATCGAGAACACAAAACAATATAAGATACTATGATGACTAAAATGAGAATATATCCTTATTATATATAGGAGACAAAGCTGTAAAATAACAACTAATAGACCCCTTAATAGACCCAAGATGAAAAAAAAATGTAATGCACCATAAGATAGGGAGTAATGTGCCATCATTAATGGCTTAACATTTACACATGAAATGAGTGGTTCCTCATATTTGGAGACTTTTATCTCATATTGATTTAATTACTCTTATATATATATATNATGTTCATATATGTGAAATATTGATTCAGCCCCCTCTGAGTAATAACTAAATACAAACCATTGGTATTAGACTAGATGTCTAATGGTACCAATCTGATTCAAAATATGAAACTTGAAGTATTGAAACAAATAGTCCAAGTGTATCTGTTTTAAACAACTTCCTACACCCTCTAACCTTCTTTCCACACTTCAATGGAATCCACATATCAAAATTTTAACTTCCAGAAAAGGGTTTCCACGTTTTCTCACTTTCCTGATTTCTTATTTCAGATTTAGGAAGTTGGCTCTCTAACTTTCAATCTTCATGAATTCCACCTTTTTCGATTTCTGAACTTCACTTTTTCGACTTCCATATTTTCGGAATCGTATCTTCAATGTTTTGAAATAGGATTTTCTATGTTCTTGACTTTTGAATTCTTGTTCAGGAATTAGAAATCAACACTTGTACTTTTTGAAAATTAAGTTTGTGTCCTTCTAATTTATTTCCTTCTTCTTTTTTCGTTGTCGATCCTCTCCAATATTAGTGTTCACGATTTCACCAAATTGATCATGTGAAGGATGAATTTCGCTTGAAATTCGAAAATGACAATAAGAAATCACATAATTTCTACATAGTTTTGTAGGCAGTGAATGCAGAATGAAATTATAATTTCATAAGGATTATGAAGGCATGTAGTCCTTCCAACATATACGCAGAGTCATATGTATCTATTCTTCCTTAATCAAACTTCAAAAATATACATAGAGGAATCTTCTTTATTCATTCCTAGTTCACTCTTCTGTACACTCCTCTTCACTAATTCATTCATCTCCTACCTTTTTATCCATTACATTCATTCATGTTTTATAATATCCCATAAACCTATTAGATCCGACTAAGTTGGATCATAGAACCTAATAAAAACAACCCTATCTACAAAGATCGATCCTTGATAAGGTCCATGCATGGATCAAGGAGAACAAGGAAAAATTTCAAATTATTACAAATTAAAACTAACCCTATCTACTTGTCATCGAATCTTATCCATATAGAAGGAATACATGGCAGTCCTAGTCATCAAGTGGAGCTGGATTCTCTTGCATCATATTCCTAGGGAAGACAATAATTATTCATTAAGTATTCAGGTTTCACATTGTATTTGGAAATTTCTTTCTCTGTCATCCAAGTTGCATACTTAGGAGGATGATTCTTCATTTTGACCAAGTATTGAAAGAATGTTTTGTTCCTATTCTTCCTTAGAATTTTTTGTCAAATAAAACTTTAATCTGAGGTTGTTCTTTCAGTGGAATTTGTCCCTAGCAATATATAGCTGAATAATTTTCATTCGAAATCATACCATCTATGTGTATAACTGCATATTTAAAAGGATATAAATATGAAAAATTAAAAATTGCTGAAATATAAAGGTCAAAAGGAAGTTCTATCTCATAAGCGTTTGCAGAAAACTTCCTAAAAAATTTACAAGGTCCAATCTTGTTAAACTTCAATTTATTGTGAGTTCCTTTAGGAAATATTTTGTTTCTAAGATAGGCCATCACTAAATCTCCAACCTGAAAATTCACTTCTCTTCTCTTCAAATATTATCCTTGTTTATCTTTCCTACACTTTCCTATAATCTCTTCTTAATGGTCACCTGTAGCTCATGCATACTGACTACAAAGTTTTCACCCTCTGCACTTTTGTTTTCCTAGTTTCCCAAATATCTAAGTTCATATACACCTATTGGATGCATCCCATAGATAATTTTAAAAGGACTCATACTTGTGCTTCTATTGGGTGAATCATTGTATGGGAACTCAGCCTATGAAAGAGATAAATCCCACTGTTTTGGATGTTCATATACTAGACTTCTTAGTATGTTTCCCAAGATCCTATTGACCACTTCGGTCTATCCATCAGTCTGATGGTGATAAGCAGAACTAAAAATGAGATTAGTCCCCAACTTATTCCATAGAGTTCTCCAGAAATAAGCAATAAACTTTGTATCTCTGTCAAACACAATACTCAGAGGAAACCCATCCAAATTTACAATTTCAGAAAAGAATAAATTAGCAATGTTGTTTTCATCATTTGTCTTCTTACATGCAATAAAATGAGCCATTTTGGAAAATATATCTACCACAATATATTGAATCATGAATTCTCTGAGTTCTAGGAAAACCTAAAATAAAATCCATGCTTATGGAATCCCAAGGCCTAGATGGAATTGGCAAGGATTGATACAATCCTGTGTTCTGACTTCTTCCCTTTGCATGTTGACATATTATGCATCTTTCAACATATTTCCTCATATCATCCTGCATCTTTGGCCAAAAATAAAAATTACTCACTAGAGAAAAAATTTTGTCTTGTCTGAGATATCTTGATAGTCTTCCACTATGCTTTTCCTGAATCAAAATTTCCCTCATCGAACACTTCAAAATACATAATTTAGTATCCTTGAATAGAAAACCTTACTGCAACATGTAATATAATCACTGGATTTTGTTATGGGTAACTGGATTTTCACAAGAAACATATATGTCCTTGAAATATAAATCTTCCCTATACATGTCAATCAAATTTTCAAATCCCAAAGTACTGACCTTAAGTTCTTGTAATACCATATTTACTCTGCTCAAAGAATCATCAACTTTGTTAGACTTACCACTTGTATGTTTAATAGCAAAGCTAATTTCTGGAAAAATTCTATGCATTTAACATGTCTCTAGATTAATTTAGGCTAACTATTTATGAACTGCAAAGCATGATTGTCAGAAAACAACACAAATTCCTTAGGCATCAAATAATGTCTCCATTTCTTAAGAGCCTACACAACATCACATAATTCTTTGTCATCAGAAGAATACTTATGTTTTTTCTTCATTGAAATTTTCACTAAAATATGCTAGTGCCCTCTGCTCTTGACTTGGAACTACTTCCACTGCTCTTCTACTATCATCTGTCTCAACTTGAAATAATTTATCAAAACTGCGAAAATCCAAAACAGGATTCTCAGTTATCCTCTCCTTCAACATTTTCAAATTCATATTAGCTACTTCTGTCCATTTCAAAGGTTGTCTACTTCCTCTGAAATTATCTATTAAAGGTGCACAAATATGATTTAAATTCTTAATGAACTTCCTATAGAAAGTAGCAAGTCCATGGAAGCTTCTTACCTCATAAGCATTCTTTGAAATTGGAAAATTTAAAATTGCTTGCAATTTATCAAAATACATCCTCATTCCTTCTTTTGAAACCACAAACCCAAGTATACCAACTCTTTCTTCAGGAAGCTACACTTCTTCAGATTTATCAGCAACTTCTCCTTCTGCAAAGTCCTCAACACTAACTTAAGGTGGCTTAAATGATCTTCTTTGTTCTGACTAAAAATCAAAATGTCATCTAGATACACAATCACAAATTTTCTAGTAAATTTTCCTAAAACCTCATTCATCAACCTCATGAAGGTACTGGGTGAATTAGTAAACCCAAATAGAATTACTAACCATCCATACAAACCATCATTAGTTTTAAATGCTCTTTTACACTCATCCCCTTCCCTTATCCTAATCTGATGATATCTACATTCAAATCTATTTTTGAAAATATTTTGAACCACTTAAACAATCCACAAATCTTCAATTCTGGGTAAAATATATCTATACCTAATAGTGATTTTTTTTTCCCCAAAATCAGTGCACATCCTCCACCACCATAATTTTTTAGATTAAGTATAGTGGGAACTGCACAAGGAATCAAACTCTCTTTCACCAACCCTTTCTCTAACAGCTCCTATACCTGTTGTTTGATTTCTTCATTCTCTTAAGGATTCAATCTATATACTTCTTTTTTAGGAAAACTTGCACCAGGTATTAGGTCAATCTGATGACTAGTACTTCTCAGAGGGGGTAAAGCATTTGGTAATTATTCCACAATAATATGAGCACAATCATCAAGCAAAGTTTTAACTTCATTAGGAAATTCATCTAAATTTGTAGAAGTTAAAACTACCTTTGGATCTCCAACAAGAGAAAAATGTAGATCCTCCTCTTTCTAAACTTCATGCAACAGTTCTTTTCTAGACATTAGCAAAATACTTGAACTTGAATCTTTCTAAACTGTCTCATCTTCCAAGGGTGACAAAGTATGCCTTTTCCCATCCTTCTACAGAGAACAAGTATTCTTTCTCCCATCATGAAAAACTTTCATCTCATACTTCCAAGGTCTCCCTAAGAGTATATGGCACACATCCATAGGCATTATGTCACATACTATCACGTCTTTGTAAGTACCAATCTGGAACTCCACATTACATTTCTCATTCACTAAGATTTGATGTCCTTTTTGAAACTAAGATACTTTGAATGGAGTGGCATGCTTCATCCTCTTCAATACTATAATCTCTACAATCTTAGTGGAAACAAAATTATATGTACTACCACTATCAATAACCATTTTACAACACTTACCTTGTTACTTACACCTTGTTCTAAACAACGTTTTCCTTTGAGCAGGTTCATGTACTTGCTTCTCTGATTTTATCAAAACTCTATTCAGCATAAGATATTCTCCTTCCTCTAGAGGGTTATTCATCTCTATCTCCTTTTTTTATTCTTCCCGAGCCTCTACAACAGTCACATTTCTCTGATAAGAATACCGATTTCTTAGACAATTCCAAAACATGTGACCAATCTCTCGACAAGAATAACACTTTACTTCTTTGTGTTCATCTCTACAACTTTGTCCTATGAATCCGCCTCTCCGGATGACTGAATGCTACTACTAGGATCATTATTTCAATCTTGAAAAATCCTATTTACACTAGTAGGAGCACCTTTTCCTCTTACTGCACTCTTTCCCCTGTTTCTCTATTTTTGTTTCTTCAACATTTTCTCTTCTACTTTTAAAGCTACTTGATATGCATCTTCTACAATTTTCAAATTTAACAGTCTGATTCCATCCTATATATCATACCTAAACCCATTTATATACCTAGATTCTCTTTCCATACGCCCTTTCGTGTAATATCCCGAATTTTGGACCTTTCATTTACAGGCATGATCCTATTGATCATGATGATTATATTGATGTTTTATTTCTATATTGGGTCAAAGCCCCACTGCATATGAACATGATGATTTTATTTGTATATTGGGTGTAGGCCAATTT
>LPNX010943179.1:73308-88486 GCA_001517045.1 Pseudotsuga menziesii
ACGATTGATGAGATGTGTTGTGTTGACCAAGAGGATATGGAGCACATGAGTACTTACATTTATGTTTAGCATAAATCTTTGGAACACATGGAAATTTTTGGCATAAGCTCTAGAGCATCGGATCCTTGGCCATTGTATCCCTAGGTGTATCGTACAAGTACTTCCTAGCATTTAGTGTTGAGCGAGAGCTCTGGAATTGCACTATGTTTGTAACTTCATGTTATAAGCATTGAGTATGGGATCTGGTAAGTGATAGAGGTTACTGAAAAGACTAAAATCACCTCCGAGTGAAAATGACTCGAGAATAATATTGATCTCATCATACTTATTCTTAAGTGATTAAATGAAATTTTGAATTTTTGAATTCTCATCAAGTACTGAAGAAATACCACGTTATACGAGGGAAATCCAACATGCAAGGATGTTTAGAGTTGCCTATTCTAGTAGACTTAAATTATCTATCTACTTGACCTTCATAAAGAAGTATCGTTAAGTCTAGGGATCATGATAAATGATGCCCGAAGACAAATGTTAACAAGTATTTTAGTACTATGTATGTTATACATAGTATGTATAAAGAATTAATTATGATTAATTATATAATTGAATACAGAAAGAAGAAAAGCTCCACCAATTATTATTTATTACTAAAGGATTAATAAATAGTGAAATATCTTTGAAAGACTAACTAGGAACTAGTTAAAAGTTCCTAGGTTAAGAATTGAAAATTACCCTAGTAAATTAAAAATGGTTAAATCAAGAAATCAAGGATTTCTTGGTTTAATATTCTAAGTATAAAAGACTATTAAAATTATTCTAGAATTACACAAATTCTATTTAAAAACTGTTAAAACTGAACTATGTTATAGAAATACTAACTAAACTATCCTATCTATCCTATCTCAGTTGAGAGCGATTTGAGTATTTATATTAATTAATAATTAATATAAGGATGAACAGAAAGATAAGGAGTAAGATCTAAACGAAATATTTAAACCATGCACACTAAATCATTCTGCTATAAAATGACTTGATAGAGAAATTGAAATAAACAATTACTTCGAATTTTCTGAGATGTTTAATTAATTAATAACTAATAACCAACATTAGATATTTGATTAAGAGATGATGTTCAGTATGAAATCATCGTAAAAATACAAATGAGATCAAACAAACATGAATATATATATATATATATATATATATATCATTATATCTTGAATTCTTAGTAGAAACACTAATTGATTCAATTACAATAACATACTAATTCAAATACAATATTGTGTTGACAAAGTGTAATACTGATTAATAAACACAAGCATAACCAAGTATAGTGCATTAATGTTAAAAATAGAAGATTATATACTGAAATATAAAGAGTATCCAAAATAATACCAATCATGATATCAACTTGGAGATTTCCAGTCACATCCCATTTCCAAAGGTAAAACTTCAGCCAAGAACAAAACTAGTATCAAAATAATATTTCCAATATGTTTCTCTTCAGTCACTCCATCCCCTATCTCATAACAATTACCAGCTTATATAATACTACTAGTCTTTTGATTTAGTTTTTCCATAAATGCTATATGCAAGACTATAGGAGTCCTATCGCTATCAAAGAGCATCGACTCTTTTCAACAGACACTTGTCACTAGAAGATAACAATAAAAACAACTAGCCTGAAACATTTTCTAGTTTAAAGGAACCGGCAAATTCGTGGCTGTGTCGAAATTCCAGTTTTCAATAAACATCCACATCTTCCAACCGAAATCCAGAATATTAGAAACGCCCTGAAACTGTAGAGGATAGCGATGACATGCCCACCTGTTTTAAATAAACAAAAGAATCTTATTAAAAACCAATTTTAACAGAAATAACAAAAGAAACCATAATTTATATGTGTGCCTATAAAATCTGTGATTTTACAGGCATGCACAAAAAAGATTTTATTACCTGTTGATAGAGAGACAAACCATATAACTAAGAAATGGAAATAATCATAAGGCTCTATTTTGTAAATCGACCACTCTTTTGGCTTCGGCTAGTTTGGCTTTAAGCCTAATGATCACTATCTTTTGCTTTTCTACTTGTTCAAGCAAATGTTGATTTGTACCTATCATTGATTTTTTTTCCTTCTTGTATTGGTTCTTTTTGATGTTCACTTCCTTCCATGTGTTAATCCAGTTTAATAATTCTTCCCTGGATGTCTTATTTTCCACCTCCTTTAAAGCTGCATTATCTTGACACTGTTTAAGTTCATTTTTCAATTCTATAATCTTAGTCTTGTATACCATGTCCAGGACTTGTTGGAGAGTTTCTTCCTCTTTGTCATGACACGAATTGGCTACCTGAGACGAATCAATATTATCTATGTCTTGACTAGGTGATGGAAAACTCATAAAAGATGGCTCGGGATCCGAACCATAGGCATCCATGCACGATGAAGCAACTTCTTCCTTACCTGAATCTATAATGTCTTTAGCCAATTTTGCACTATTATTCTTTATAGGAGTAGGTTCAGAAATATAAGTAGTTTCGGGAAATGACGATGGAACGTCGTCCTCAATATGGACAATCACTAGCTGAGTACTATGTTGAGTAGTTATAAGAGAAGAGGCCGTAGGTGTATTATTCATGCTTCTAGTAATCCTTCTCATACAAACAAACATAAGATTTTTTGATTCAAAACCCCCTTTGTCACAGCACACCTGCATTAGTTGTTCTAGTTTATGCATGGACTCATCACCATGTTTACAAGGAGTATTCAGCTCAGAGAGGTATTTATAATCAACAAAATTAACATCTTCAGTTTTGGTTAATTTAGCCCCTGTCTTTGCAGGTGTACTACACCGTTTGTCAGATGGGGATTGGTTCAAGGTTGTTTTAGAGTAACAGGGAGCTACGTTCCCGACCCCATCATCACTGATACCAGTATTTATAGGTGGATTGGCTTCCTAAAGCTCTTTATCCTTTAATTCAGCCTCATAAACATTACTAACTTTGGATTTTATAGTAGCCTTTCGTTTCCTACGGGTCTTTGGGGGAGGGTTTGGCCAATATTGAGTTGGCCCTAATTGACATTCAATCAAAAAATCATCCCACGATTTACCATTAAAAGACAGTTGATGCTGTATTATAATTTTGACTAAACCATGATGAAATAGACTTCTATCAGGATTACCGAAAATTTGAACCGAATGCGACATTTTTTTCAGACTTTGCAATAGGTAAAACGGTAGATTAAGTTTACAGCCTTTTAATCCTAACATTAGTCATAGGTGATAATAATGTAGGTGAGAAAATCATCCATTGCATGATACGTACCTCATCAAGATATCGTATAATGCTCGCCATTCTGGCTTCAGAAACTTAACCAAAACCCCAATCTTCAATTTTGCACTAGCTGGCGAGGGCAACATCAAGGACTGAAATTTCTTCTTATTCACTTTCCCACCTTTAAATCATCACTCTCCAGTTTGTGGAAGCTTTGTAGCATCTGGAATTTTGTCTTTGTCAATCATAAATTTGAAATCCCCAATCTGTGCCACATTTTCTGTAACGTCGCTGACCCTCCGACCGGCGAAGAGGAGGCTACCATGGAGTTAACCATCTGGGCTACCAGCCCCATGAACATGTGCATTCATAAAAAAATTGTTGAAATAAAATGCTTGAACTAAAACATGCATATATAGTTATTTATCATACACAGTGGAAGTAACATACATTCATACAATCATTTAACATGTTCATCATGATCATTAACAGTAATTAGGATTGCAGGAATAAAATAGACAAGATTACTTATCTTTATAAAGAAATCATTCTACAACCAGCTATGTTGCTGCAACGTTCCACCCAACCATAGGCTACCACGCTCCTAGATCTCTCACCAATGCTGCCACCCCCGAGCCGGGCATGATTCCCCAAGGAATAAGGAACTAACAGGATTACACATAGCAAGGGATAACAACACCACAAAGTACACACTTCAGCCAAGCCAACACGGTTGGTTTTATCAGGTGAACAATAGATCAGCCAAGCCAATAGAGTTGGGTTTATCAGGCCATCCAAGAGCTGGGAAAGGCTAATGCTAAGCTGGTGAGCTCACTGAAGAGCTGCAGACACCAACACCAGAGCTAACCTGGATTCTAGAACACCCACACACATCCAACACAAGGAAGTCAACCCCTTCTCTGCAACGCAATCCCTCAGACCCTGATCTTCCCTCTAGTGCTCTTCAGGGGTTGTGGAGAAGAAATCTAGCTCAATATCTCTTTCCATGTGGTTCTCAACCCACCAGGTTTGTCAAGCACCTCAGGTCATCACTCAACAACCCAAAACTACTCTAGGGACAAATATGATGAACCCCCAGTGGTCCAACCTTCAATACTATTGCTGGGAAACTTACACAGATCGAAAAATGATCAAAAGTCACGGCCAACATACACAGTTCAATGTGGATTCACAGAAAGAATCACCCCTGATTCCATCAATCTGTGGAATAGCAATTCCAATAATTTCCACTGCGATCCGAATGGTGAACGAAAACAATACAAAGTCCAATGCGTGGAGGCAAAATTGGTTCTCTGTGTGGATGGTAAGAAGTGAATTACAGACTGGAAATCAGTGTGAGGGAGAGAGGGTGAACCCCACACAATGATTGGTAAAATGTTTTATTCCCCCGTCCTACATGTGGAAGACGAATGGCCAAGATACGAGGGAGTGGGAAAAATGGTTCCTACGTCATGGAGAGGAGATTTAGCATGGCATGGAAATGGTATTCTTGCTAGCCAATTGCTGCCTTAACCAACAAAATAAAAATAACCAAGGGAGGTGGTGACACATAATTTTCTCTCATGCCTCCATGTTCCACATTCACGCCCCCCTTTCCTTATCCTTTGGAATCATGACCCTTCTCAATTTAGTTGCTGCGAACATAGCTGGTTGAGTTGTTTTAATTAAAAAGCGTGTATACATGATGCTGTAATTAAATATATGCCGCATGTCCTGACATACCATCGGTGACCATTCCTAATCAGAAATACAACATAACCAAATCTTATGGTGGGGCCTTGGCCTTGAGCTCCGCACCAAGATAATTTACAACATAAGTATCTTATTTATTTTAATGCAAGCGGGGATTAAAACTGAGGTATTACATTCCCCTCCCCCTTAAATAGCACTATCCTTAGTGCTTTACAAAATTTGAACAAAAATATACACTGGTACCGCCTCAGTGTTCCACAGGATTGAACAAAAATGGATGTACCAATCGCATGTCATCCTCTAGCTCCCACGTAGCCTCTTTAGGTCCGTAATGCTGCCACTGCACCTTTACCTACCCTATGGCCCGGTTCCAGAGCATTGTGACCTTCCTGTCGAGGATGCACATTGGATCGATTTGGAATTCTCCCTCGGGTTCCACCTGAATCACATCCCAATTTATCACATGGTTAGGATCATGTACATATTTCTTAAGCAAAGAAACATGAAAAACATTATGAGCTCTAGTATTAGCAGGAAATGCAAGTCTATATGCAACAGGACCTATCCTCTCAAGTACTTCAAATGGCCCACAATATCTAGGTGACAACTTGGCACAACTTCCAAGCTTCAAGGAACTCTTATTTTCCCTCACTCTGAGGTAAACATGATCCCCAATACTGAAATCCCTGTTCACCCTATGCCTATCTGGATAGATTTTCTGTCGGTCTTGTGCTGCTTTCAGATTCTGCTTATCTTTACAACTTCTTGCTCCATTTCCTTGAGCAATTCTGGTCCAAGTACAATCCTGTTCATTGGATTATCCCAAGTCACTGGTGTCCTGCACTGTCTTCCACACAAAGCTTCATATGGACTCATCCCCAAGGATTCCTGCTGTCCATTGTTATAAGCAATCTCTACCAAGTGCAAGCAATCTTCCCACTTGGTTGGTTTCTCCATCGCATACATGCAAAGCATATCTTCAAGCACCTGATTAACTCTCTCTGTCTGCCCATCTGTCTGAGGATGGTATGCAGTACTGAAGTTTAACTTTGTACCCAAATATGCAAACAACCCCTTCCAAAAGTTGGAAGTGAACTTGACATCTCTGTCAGAGACTATTACCTTCGGCAATCCATGCAATTCGAATATATCCTTCATGAATATCTTTGCAATGTCATCCGTATTATGCGTAGACTTAACTGGTATAAATTGCGTTGCCTTTGTCAACTTGTCTACCACAACCATGATGGAATCATGTTGTCTCCAAGTCATCGGCAATCCTATAATAAAATCCATGGAAATAACTTCCCATTTCCATTCCGGAACTGGTAAAGGATGCAACAAGACTACTAGATGTTGATGCTCAACCTTTACCTGTTGACATTTCATACAGCTGGAAATGTACTCGGCCATATCCATTTTCATTCCTAGCCAAAAGTACTGCTTCCTAGCTGTAGCAATTGTCTTCTGATATCCTGGGTGACCAGAATACGGAGCTTGATGGATTTCATCCATAACAACTCTCCTCAAATCTGCTACATCTGGAATATAAATTCTACCTTTAAAAGTGAGAAGCCCATCTTCTTCCAATTTATATCCCTCATACCTCTTCTCAAAACCTTGCTGCTGCAATTTTTCTTTTACCTGTTCATACAATTCATCTCCAGCAACCTGATTAACAATTTGCTGCCTCAAATCTGATTGGCAAATACTAAGGGATGCCACATGCATTTCATGTACCTTCCTACTAAGTGCATCAGCTACCTTGTTTTCCTTTCCCTTTATGTGCTTGATTTCAAAATCAAACTCACATAAAAATTCTAGCCACCTTTCTTGCCTAGCATTTAGAGTAGGCTGGTCAAATAGATACTTTAGTCCACAGTGATCTGTTCTGAGCTCAAATCTTCTGCCCATCAAGTAATGTCTCCACATCGTGAGAGCATGTACTATGGCTGCAAGCTCTACATCATGAGTGGCATAGTTCTTCTCATGCTCCTTTAGCTTTCTTGACTCATAACATATCACGTGGTTGTCTTGCATAAGGACTCCTCCAAGCCCTTGTCTGCATGCATCGATACACACCACAAAATATTTCTCTGGATCTGCAACCTTCAACACTGGTGCACTGGTGAGAAGACTCTTCAACCGCTAGAAGCTTTTTTCACACCTCGATGTCCATTCGAACTTCATCCCCTTCTTTTGCAAAGAAGTGATGCCGTCTGCAACTTTGGAGAATCCTTCAATGAATCTCTGATAGTATCCTGCAAGTCCCATGAAAGATATTATATCTGTCACATTTCTTGTAGTAGGCCAATTCATAATGGATTCAATCTTTTCAGGGTCCACAGATATACCCTCTTCTGAGATAATGTGGCCCAAGTACTGAATTCTATCTCTATAAAAGTCACACTTGCTCAGTTTAGCATACAGTTGATGGTCCCTAAGAAATTTCAATGTCAATCTCAAATGTTCTTCATGCTCTTCCTCATTCTTAGAATAAACAAGAATGTCATCAAGGAAAACAAGAACAAACTTGTCCAAATATTTGCTGAAGACACTATTCATAAGGCACATAAATGTAGCTGGTGTATTTGTGAGACCAAATGGTACTACTACAAACTCATAATGTCCATACCTTGTCCTGAAGGTTGTCTTATGAATGTCTTCATCCTTGATTCTTACCAGATGGTAACCAGACCTCAAGTCAATCTTGGAAAATAACTTTGCTCCCCTCATTTGATCAAAGAGATCAACAATCCTAGGAAAAGGATATTTATTCTTTATAGTAGCCTTGTTCAATTGTCTGTAGTCAATACATAAAATGAGTGTACCATCTTTCTTGTTTACAAAAAAAACTGGTGCTCCCCAAGGAGACACACTCGGCCAGATATACTTCTTTTCCAACAACTCTTGCAGTTGCATTTTCAATTCTAGCATCTCTGGTGTACTCATCTTGTAGGGTGCCTTGGACACCGATGCTGATCCTGGCACAAGTTCAATGGTGAAATCAATTTCCCTCTTTGGAGGAAGCCCTGGAATTTCATCAAGAAACACATCCCTGAATTCCTATAACACCTGATAGTCCTCCAACCTCAGAGTTTCATCACCTGTTTCCTCCAAAATATGAGCTGCATACAACTGGAAACCCTTCCTATAGAACTTCTTTAACTGCATTGCTGAAACCTGCCATACTGAAATCACCTTTGGAATGCCTTTCACAACTACTAGGTTCCCTTCTTCATTCATGCATTCGAAAGTCTTATTGTAACAGTCAAGCTTCACCCTATGAGCTTCTAACCAATCCATCCCAATGAGAACATCATAGGAACCAAGCGGTAGAACATTCATATCTACACAAGTGACTAACCCATCCATGATCAATGGACATTTCTCTACTACTTCATTGAGCTTTCTCTTAGTTCTAGTGGCTAGATGAACTAACCAAGAATTCCTATTCTTTACCTTCTTAAAAGCACAAATATCCACTACTCTAGGGGTAATGTAACTGTGCATAGAACCAGGGTCAATCAAAATAGAAACAGATTGCTCAACAATATTACCTGCTACTTCAACCACAGTGGACTGGTGATCTGCCTGGCGGTCCTCCAGTGCTGCATAAATCCTAGGGACTGCCCTTGCTACCTGACCCACTGTTTCTACTTCTTGAACGTTGTAAGCTGGCCTTGCACTCTCAATCTCGAGTGCACAATTTCTACGCAAGTGAGGTCCTTCACATTTCCAACATTTGAGTGGACCTTTATTTAGATGTGGCTCTTTAGGATTTCCACCTATCACTCCAACTGGATCACTCGCAGCTTGGGATGGCTGCTTCTGCTGATTGCTGAATCTAGAAGGTGTGAAACCTTTCTTTCTTTGGTCCAAATTTTCGTTCTTCTTGTCCTTCCATGCCTTTTGGTAACCAGGTTTTCCTTTACTTCGCTCATAGCAATACTTGGCTTTTCTTATTACTTCTTCAAGAGTTCTAGGTTCATAAAACTCAATTCTATCTTTGTAACTATGAGTTAATCCACTCAGAAAACGTTGGACTTTCACTTTTTCATCTCTGATGTACTAGACATACCTCAACAGCTCCAAAAATTTATTTGCATATTCATCCATGGTTTGCTGTCCCAATCTCAGTTCATGGAACTCCTTGATCTTGTCATCATAATACCTGTCAGAGAGGTATTTCTGCTTGAAATACTTCTTGAACTGTTTCCACTTAAGTGTCCTTTCACTGGTCCTTTTTACTTTCTTGAAGTGTTCCCACCAAATGGATGCCCTTCCATTCAGATTGAATATGGAAACTCGTGCCTTCATGTTTCTTGAATAATCCTACACCTGAAAGTACTTCTTTATCCCAAGAAGCCAAGCCTCAGCTTCTTGTCCCGTCTTTATCTCACCATCAAATGTAGGAGGTTTAGCTTACCTAAACTCATATCAAGAACGATCCCTAAGGTGCCTTCTTCTTTTCCTTTTATGAGGAGAAGAGCTTGTATCTCCACTGGATTCTTCGGAGTTAGATGATCCACTATAAGTCCTTATCCTTCTCCTAGTGCTGCTCTTACTGCCTTCTGGTCTTGACGTAGCTCGTCCGAAATCTATCTTTTTCTGTGAATCTGTCAAACTTTCCAATATAGCAGCATTCAACTGATGCTGCTCTTCCTGGGATTTTATTAAGCTCCTCATGGTGGCTGCAACATCTGACGGTGTGTCTTGGAATCGTCTTCCATTGGAATCAATGTCATCATTCCTAATATGGACATTTTCTCCCATGGCATCTTCCACTTGCTCGTAAGAATCCCGAGCATCATACCCATCCTGGGATCTCATGCCTGAACCACCAATTACTTATCAAACTGCACTACCTGGAATGCTGCTCTTGAAAGTGACTATGATTCTGCAAACATGTTAATAACACAAATGGTAGATGCATATTATTGACACAAACCAGCATTACTTACCTTCTCTTGGAAAAATTATAAAATTACAAGTTTTCCCAAACACTAGATTTTCCCAAATACTACATATTTTCTTCCTCAAGGAACAACTATCTAAGGGGACGATGGGGGTCGAGGGCAGCGCCCTCGTTTTTTTTTTTTAAATCATTGGTTTTCACGCAATCTGGCGCATAAGATCACTGCCACTTTCTCCCTTTCAGCCCCAAAAATCCACTAAAAATCCCACTGAAAAAAAGTCACAATCTACTGGGGAAATCGTACTAAAAACTCAAAATTTCCTCCTTGTAGAATCGGATCTTATTTCAACTAACCGTCTGCTAAATCGGCTCTCTTTTCAAATCATCGTTCCATGGATTATAAACTCATCAGCTATCTGAAGATTTTGTGCTTCAGGTGGTTTAGTCATTTAGTCAGCCGCAACGGCAAAACGCTTGAACCGCTAATTCCCTCCACCACAGCGGAAGTAAATTCCGCTAACTCTTCCACAATGGCAGAAGCCCACTTCACAAACTCTTCCGCAACGATGGAAGTTAATTCCACAAACTCTTCCGTAGCGACGGCATTTAACTTCGCAAACTCTTCCGCAACGATGGAAGTTAACTTCACAAACTCTTCCGCAACGGCGGCTCCTGAAACGCTTTCTCCTTCCGTTTGACGTCAGCAGCCTTTCTAGTTGGAAGCCATAATGCTTTCACTTCTGCAACGACGGCTCCCAAAACACTTTCTCTTCTGACTAGAGGCTGTTACCTGGAACAATTTTTAAACTTCTCTTGCGGCGTTGGCTATCTTTCTCATTGGAAGACTTAGCGCTTTCACTTCTGCAACGACGAATGCATGAACATTAATTTCTTCCGGCAGCAGTCTTTTCACATCGGAATACTTAGTGCTTTCACTTCTGCAATGGCGGACGCATGAACGCTATTTTCTTCCGACGGTGCTCTTTACTTAGAAAAATTTTGAACTTTTCGGCATCGACGGTTTTTCTCATCGGCCGGCTTGTGCCATTGGATTCCGCAACGGCGGAATTCCAAACCGTTATTTCTTCCAATTGGCGAATCATTTCGAGCCTCAAACCTTTTTGATGGTGTCGGCGATCGGAGGACTTTTCCGTCAGGTGGGAAGTTGCTTTGCCGTCCAAAACGGCGGACGCTCGATCGACTAACTCCGCCGATGGTCGTCCAATCACTTAGAGAAATTTTCCCCAATTTCCTTCCAACGGCTCTCCGTCGGCACGCTTCCTCCTAGCACTTTCACTACAGCAGAAGTCTTTCTGGCTAGTGGCTCGACCGCTCAACACTTAAAACCATTTTTTTTTAATTTTTGAATTTCATTAACTTCTGCTGGGCAAAAAGAAATACCGCTTCTATCACTGTCACTGCACCCTTCATGGCTCATGCAGGCCCATGCTGCAACATGAGCTCTAATACCACGTTGTAACGTCCCCAAACCTCCAACCGGCGAAGAGGACGCTACCATGGAGTTAACCATCTGGGCTACCAGCCCCATGAACATGTGCATTCATAAAAAAATTGCTGAAATAAAATGCTTGAACTAAAACATGCATATATAGTTATTTATCATACATAGTGGAAGTAACATACATTCATACAAGCATTCAACATGTTCATCATGATCATTAATAGTAATTAAGATTGCAAGAATAAAATACACAAGATTACTTATCTTTAGAAAGAAATCATTCCGCAACCAGCTATGTTGCTACAACGTTCCACCAACCATAGGCTAGCACGCTCCTAGATCTCTCAGCAATGCTGCCACCCCCGAGCCGGGCATGATTCCCCAAGGAATAAGGAACTAGCAGGCTTACACATAACAATGGATAACAACACCACAAAGTACACAGTTCAGCGAATCCAACACGGTTGGTTTTATCAGGTGAACAACAGATCAGCCAAGCCAACAGAGTTGGGTTTATCAGGCCATCCATGAGCTGGGAAAGGCTAATGCTAAGCTGGTGAGCTCACTAAAGAGCTATAGACACTAACACCAGAGTCATCCTGGATTCTATAACACCCACACACACCCAACACAAGGAAGTCAGCCCCTTCTCTGCAACGCAGTCCCTCAGACCCTAATCTTCCATCCAGTGCTCTTTAGGGGTTGTGGGGAAGAAATCCAGCTCAATAGATCTATCCATGTGGTTCTCAACCCACTAGGTTTTTCAAGCACCTCAGGCCATCACTCACCAACTAAAAACTAGTCCAGGGACAAATATGATGAACCCCCAGTTGTCCAACCTTCAATACTATTGCTGGGAAACTTACACAGATCGGAAAATGATCAAAAGTCATGGCCAACATACACATTTCAACGCGGATTCACAAAAAGAATCACCCTCGATTCCATCAATATGTGGAATAGCAATTCCAATAATTTCCACTGCGATCCGAATGGTGAACGAAAACAGTACATAGTCCAATGTGTGGAGGTGAAATTGGTTCTCTGCGTGGATGGTAAGAAGCGAATTATAGATCGGTAATCAGTGTGAGGGAGAGAGGGAGAACCCCACACAACGGTTGGTAAAACGTTTTATTCCCCCGTCCTGCATGTGGAAGACGAACGGCCAAGATCCGAGGGAGTGGGAAAAATGGTTCCTACAGCGTGGAGAGGAGAGCAAGCATGGCATGGCAACGGTCTTCTTTCCTGCCAATCGCTGCCTCAACCAACAAAACAGAAATAACCAAGGGAGGTGGTGACACATAATTTTCGCTCATCCCTCCACGTTCCACATTCACGTCCCCCTTTCCTTATCCTTTGGAATCATGCCCCTTCTCAATTTAGTTGCTGCGAACATAGCTAGTTGAGTTGTTTTAATTAAAAAGCATGTATACATGATGCCGTAATTAAATATATGCCGCATGTCCCGACATACCATCAGTGACCATTCCTAATCAGAAACACAACATAACCAAATCTTATGGTGGGGCCTTGGCCTTGAGCTCCGCACCAAGATTATTTACAACATAAGTATCTTATTTATTTTAATGCAAGCGGGGATTAAAACCGAGGTATTACATTTTCCTTCAAACTCAAAGCAAACAATTTGGCAACCTCCACATTATGGCCACTAAAGCAGCTGAAGAACTGACCTTATCCAATCTTTTTAAATAGCAGGGAAAATTTCTCATTAGCTTCAACAAGCTATGACCCTGAGATTTCAAAAGGACTAAGCGGAGCCATGGCTTCCTCACCACTATCCTGATTACGAAATGAAATGAATGGAGTCATGAAGAGGGAAGGGATAGGCACCCAGGTGTAAGACATGATACGAAATGTCAAATCCTCACATGCTTCATACCTGACAAATATGAGGGCTCTAAGTTTGTCCATTTTAACCGAATTTAGAGATGATGGACACTACATCCAGTGTTCTGCTATGATAAATGCATGACTAGCCACGACTAAATGTAAATCTTAACGAAATCTACATATCAGGGATCATTTGATGGATGAATCGTAAATCAAGACATTGGTTACACACAGTTTGGCATGATGAGCTTGTACAACGTCACGAAATGGAATGGTTATCAGTCATATACAATATTAAATCCTAATGATACGATTCATTAATACATTCACAGCTATCAATTAAACGAAAGGTGTTAGCCAAATCTTCATGCCAATGCAGCGATCCAAGTAACAGGTGTTATTTATTTGACATATGGATCACGTATCCTCATAAAAGTGGTCAATTAATGATCTCCTCCAGATTATACGTGAAAGGTGGTCGCATTTATTAACATGACGATATAGTGTCAAAACAGTAAACCCTAGTTTTTGCAATACAACTAACTAATGATCCGAATTAACACATAAGCCATGTATATACGTAAAGTCTCATAAATATAGTTTTAAAACTTTACAAAATCCCATCCATTAATATTCAAATTGAATTTGATAGGATACAAAGCTATAAAACTATGACATATGGAGATTTCAAAACGATATTCATTTATTTGCTTTTTCACTAGCTATATATACACAATTTTTCAAAATAATGATATGATATTAAGTTACAGATGGAATGTAAACTTTTAGGTCTAATAAGAATTTTTAATTTAATAATTCACCTTTAGTTCTAGGGATTTTAAGAACTTATAATATCTTATCAATAACCAGCTTCAAACAAATTCAAAATGTGCTTTTGTTCAACCCCTCTTAGTATACTATCCCTTTAAATTTCTTAAATCAACATATATAAACAGATAGATTAATTAATGATAGAATTGATTATATAAAAATTCATGAAGCTGACATCTACTAATTATCAAGTTTATGAAAATGTTCTCATAAGCTTCTAATATGTCACTTGACTCTTCTACAATTGAGACTACCTTCAGAATCGAAGATTCTGAAGACACTCTTTTATAATTTTTTAAAGGTAAATCATAAAAGAGAGCTGATCCCCCTTAATCCTAATGAGAAATGAAGGGGTTGTTGATGACTACCAATAAGACTCGAGCCAAGCAAAGGCTTGGGTTCTGATTTTTATGGGGGAGAATTATTATTCTGCCTCCTTTTGCTCTCAAGTGTTTTCTTGGAGAACTTTTCCTACAAGGAAAAAAGGATTGATTCTGAACTTAATACTAGTTAGGAAACCCTACCTTAGGAGCTCTAAGATACTTGTATGTTGGAGTCCAGCTCGGGGGGATCTGCATTAGAACCCGGAACGGTTCCAGTTCATGGTTGGGAGGAACATGGTAGTTCCCAAGTGATTTGGTCATCAATATCATAGGTCATATCTGTTTTTAAATTGATAATGCTAGTTATTTAAAAAGTGTGCAGGTTCAGCCACTAAAGGAGCTTCAGGAAGATAAATTACAGGTATGAGTTCTTAGTATGTCAAAGTTCATTTCTGTTAGTTTTTCAACATTTAAGCTAGCATTATAACAAGATCTTTTCACTGAGAGAATAACAAGCACATCATTCACATAAGCACATCACAAGAGACAAGAGACACAAAGATTTTAGGAGGGGAAACGATAAATGGAGAAAACCCCTCAACTTCCTCTAAGATAGTATCACCACAAGATGTGAACCCAAAACAGTAAGATGAACTCCCTTCATAATAGCAACATTCTGTCTTCTGTCTAGCCGAAGAATTTCCTTCTCCAAAAGTGCGCCCCACTTGAGAAAGCAAGTGATGTAAGTCACAAGTGATAAATAGAGAGACACACACTCTCTATTTATATTAGTCCGTTGACTTG
>LPNX010943200.1:10704-33698 GCA_001517045.1 Pseudotsuga menziesii
GAGAAAGAGGGTAATACGGATGGAGGTAGATAGAGGAAGAGAGAGAGAGTGAGGGAGTGAGGTAGAGACAAAGCCATAGAAAGATGGAGAGATAGGGAGAGAGTGAGGGAGAGGGGGGAAGAAGGAGGGTTGTGGATATAGAGAGAGACTATGAGTGGGAAGGAGAGGGATGGCGCATTAGTGTTTGGAGAGTAAAAAAGAGAGTGAGTCTAGGAGGTTGAGAGAGAGAGTTTGGGGAGGGAGACAGAGAGAGAGAGAGAGAGAGCAAAAGACGTTGGAGTGGTAGGGATACAAAAAGTGAGATTGTTTGGGGAGGGAGTGAAAGGGAGGAGTGGGATGGAGAGAGAGAGAGAGAGTGAGGGAGAGCAAGAGAAGTTGGGAGTGAGAGATAGGTTGAGAAGGAGGAAGAGGGATAGGGGGATAGAAAGAGAGATATAGGGAAAGATAGGGAGCGGGAGAGGGGGGGGGGAGAGGAAGCGAGAAATGTAGAGAGAGTTAGAGAGAGAGAGAGGTAGAGAGATAGGGAGAGGGAGATGCAGAGGTATATGCAGAGGGAGAGGGAGAGGGGGATATGGAGGGGGAGAGAGAAAGAGAGAGTGATAGGGAGAGAGGGAGGTAGAGAGAGAGAGAGATAGGGGAGAGAGAGAGGAAGAGTGGAAGAAATATGGAGCGAGAGCAAGAGGGAGGGTGAAATGGAGCTAGAGGTAGAATCTACAAGGTGGGGAGTAAAATAAGAGATATATAGATATTGGGGAAGTTAGGAATTGGAAAGTAGGAGAAAGTGTGATCTGGGGGTTAGGTTTTTATCAACTAGTAGGGGTGAGAGAGGGATTTAGGAAGTGCTAATGGTTGGAGGCGAGAGAGAGAAGAAAGGGGGTTACTTGTAGCAGGTGTTTCCACATAAAATTAAAAATTTGCCCCATTTTTAATATATTTCCAATTTTGCGTCACTTCCATGTTTCCCCTTGTCCTTGTTTCATCCTTGCACTCAAAATTTATTTTGTTTTTATTTTTTTCGCTAGCTCTTTCAAGTTCCCGTCATCTTAATATTTCATTTGACTAAATTTTCCAAATTAGTCATGTCCTCCATTGTTTAAGGTTATATCATTATTCTATTAAGTTTAAGCCAACCTATAAAGATTAATCATGTATACTCTATCCACAAAGACATGTGATGAGCCTCATATACCGAAAGTCCTTATCCATAATATATATATATATATATATATATATATATATATAGAGAGAGAGAGAGAGAGAGAGATATGTTACGAAGAGGAATTTCCTATGTGTTGGTGTATACCTCAAAAGAATGAATGACACAAGAAATCAATCCATTCCAATATGAAAGAGAAATAAAACATATAACACTAAGGGATATGAAGCATACCTTATTATGGACGGTTCATGTAGATCCCCATTGAGCTTTTCCAAAACACTTACATTTGCAATTCGCTCTCAAAAACAACAAAAAAGAAAAGCATGCTATATATCAAAGTGTTAGGCCTACCCTATCATATGTAAACTATCATGTATAAGAAAAATAACTACATCCATGGATAGAATATTCATGTCTATGCACATGTATTGGACATTTCTATTAACAAAAAAAAATATAGAAACATGACAAACTCTGTTGACCCTTCTTCGAACCATAGAAACTGAGTCCTCCACCTGGGACTCCACCTCTTCAATCCTCCATCACAATGACAATATTACAAAGAAAATGAAATCTTGGGAAGAGCAGCATTGTGTGCTCCAAAGGGACATAGGGATGCAGATTAAAGCATAAACAAGTGAGGAACCATTGAATTATAGTTTCCATGCTCTCCAAATTCTCTTCCTTCAATGTATCAAAGAGGCTCAGTATATAGTACTCCAAATAAGCAATGGAGGGTCAATTTTGAGTGTTATCAAGGAATATGGAAGGCCAAGAGTCAAGTTATTCAGGACTCTATGAGGAAATTCCAATTTTTTTTGTCTTCACGCACATTTCTCAATGTACAAGGGTATTGGCTCAAACGTTTCATGTACATGCACATATTTCTTTCAAAGTCTCATATACACATAAACATGTGTTTTTTGGGGACTTTAGTGGGACATCAAAGTATAACTTGAGCAAAGGGGGTTCAAGGAGTCTGAAGAGGGACATGGAAGGCCATAAATATGTGATCTACAAAGTGTGGTAAAATCATCTATGATATATGCCCCCTAATGTGTGAGGTCAAAGGGGTAACATGATTGTCAAAATACAGTATATACATCCTAGAAGTGGAGTAATGAAGACCCAAGTGGAAGAACCAACCACTCATTAGTACAATACAATGATAAATATCTCCATGTGACTCCAAATATAGATATAGTAGTCCCATATTCATAAGAGTATAATCGACATGAATAGGAATAATATACAAAATTCACATGCGGTCATCACCATGTACAATATACAATGAACAATATATCCATAGTGGATAAAGATATATGATAATATACTATAATATAGTTATGAGAGCCAACATCTCATAAATATTGGTAGGATAAAAGAGGTAGCATATCTGGAATGCCACCAATATCAAAGGTCTTTTACGCAAACCGTTACTAGTACATGTCCCATCACACGAATAAAGGTGTATAGGTCAAACATGATGGTCCATCATCTAGTTACTGGTTATTGAGGTATACCATTAACAGATGAGAGACATCCCACTAATAATGATAATGGGAATCAAGGTAAGGAGTGCAATCTAAAAAGTGTGAATAGATGTGTTGAGGTCAAGCACTTAAAATAATCCACCAATGAGGGGCCGTTGATGTATTCCCAAAACTGTTAATGGAGAGATAACCTACCACTAATGACTATAAGTCTCAAGTAAATCAAATGGACTCTAGACTCCTATTACAAAATCAATGATTTGAAGTCTATGAAATGGAATCCACTAGAAAAAGGGAATGAAGGAATCCCCCATCAACGAACATGAGGTACTCAGCACTGTTGGATAATGTGGAAGAAATTAAACAAACAAGATGTGCATGAACCAATAACTGTATCAAGAATGGTCAACATGCAAACTCAATATAAGAAAGGAATGGATGACTCAGGCTAAACTTACATCGAAGGAAAAAATAAGGATAATTGTGACTTGATATAGGCACCATAGACTCGACATGCAAATTGGGACATCTCTATGACACAGGAGGAATCAACAGAGGTTCTATAGGGACTTGAATCATAACCAGTCAGTGGTGTTGGGCTTGGGAAGGAGGACAAGGAAGAAGTTCATGCATAATCAAAAAAAGGTACATCACACATGTGAGAGGAAGGAAGAGAGGTTGCAAAGGAAGAAAAGGGACTAGCAAAGGTGGAATGGAGATGCATGCAACAAAGGAAACAAAACCGTATAGGCGTATAGGTGATAATGTATGTAAAGAGGCAAGTGAAGATCATGGCAGTTAAAGACGGTGTAATCTTGCAAAAACACATGTATGGAAGAATATTTGTAATCCAAGCAAATAGTGCCTTGTGTTAGTCCATGACATCCTATTCTAACGACTGATCATGATGTGTAACTAATGAGAAGTACATAGTCCACCCTTTTTGGTTCGATAGAAGTTATAAAAAAGAAGAAATCGTCCTATATAAGGTTTGGTTATTCGTTTTTAGTTGGTTTTTCTTTGTTTCATTCATTGGTTGTCCGGATCTAAGGGCACCAATTTTTCTATATTTTGGTGTTATAGTTAACAAAGAGAAGATTCATAGAGGATTCTAGTAGTAGTAGGAGTCTGTTGAGGTGTGGATCTTGGAGTTGTGTGCACAAAACACTAGGAATAGGAGGAATCTGCAGCTGACTGCATAGACGATAGATAGAAGAGTCAATCCAGGATGTGTACGAATCGGTAGAAATAGATAGAAGAATAAACCAAAGAGCATGAGAGAAACAAGTTAGAGTCATAAAATACATATCATAAGATCATTCTGCAAGTCACATATTGCAAGGTGCTATACCCATTTCTAATTCCAGATGAAGAGAACCTTGGTGGTTTTTCCTATATGGGTTTCCACATTATTATTTGTGTTTAAATGGTTGATTGATGTTGTATATGTTGATGTGAATGGTTTTTAGTTTCTTACTATATTATGATGAGCCATTGTTGAATGCATGGTAACATATTGTTAACTAATGAATGAATAGTTGTTAAAGAATTTTTGGAATGCATAAGCAAGTTGTGGTTAATTCCTTAAGTTATAATATCAGTCGCAAATGGTCTATTAGTTCAAATAATTAGCTACGTCACACCAGTTGCAGCATTCATTAATTTTAATGACCGGGTCATGTCATGCACGCTGACATACAGTTGTGCTCAGTCATGCAGGAACCATCCACCCTTTCAAGTTTCCTTCATCGAGCACCTTGGACATGTTCCAATGGACTATAATCCGTTGCCAACTATGGAAACATGTTTTTTGTAGTTACCCATTATATATCTTCAGTGATACTATGCCTGCCTCGCAGGTGTTGTCGACAGAGTTCCTCTGTCGGGCCGATGTCTTGTGGTTTATTGTTGGTATTGTGGTGTTGTTGAACTGCAGTTCATGCTAAGAATGTGATAGAATCTAGCAGGTGGAGAAAAATTAGATTAATGAGTACAACTATTAAATTCATACTAAGAACCCAACCAATGGATGTGATAGACAGCTCTGTATTCAAAGGAGACACGACTCGAAAACAGGAAAAGATATTATCATTTCCCACCCAATTTTTTATGTTTTTTGTTTTTTTGGAATTTTTTATATTTGAAAAGATTGAAAAATAATAAAAGTTCTCATAGTATACATCTAGGAGGATACGAGTGTCATGGGAAATAAAACTAGTTTCAAGAAGTGGAACATACCTATGCCCAATTCAAGAAAACATGTGCATGATCAAGACACTCGGGGGAAGGTCTCCTCCTGATAAGGGATAATTAAGATGTAAAGGATATATAAAAGGATCTTGCTTATCTACGATTGAGACAAGATTGTTCTACATGTCTTACAAATATGAAGTGGGGAGCTGACATAAAGCTCAATAAGGAAAGAAAGACACATGAAATGCAATTACAACTTAATATACAAGGGATTCCTTGTGGGAGATGGCCAGCATAAATTTTAGGAGGAGTATGAAGCTCTTAATCAAGGTTTAAGAGATGACTCGTTACCTTGTCCCAATTTGATTGTCTTATCTTACCAACTACTAAATCATCAGTATCCGGCTTCTTTGATTCAAGAGCAAAAAACATTCCAGATGTCCATGTTTCCCAAAATTCACTATGATCTCACATTCAAAGTTGTCATCTTATATAACATAATCATTAGAGAATAAATTATTTCTAGTATAAATCAAGTTATTGAAAAGATTTTCTTTTGTACTAATGCAATTTTATAATTTTGTAAAAGAGGACTAACTTATCACTAAGTCTTTCGACTCTAGTTATTTATCACCAAGTTTTCTAATCCATTAAGTCACTTACAATCCCATGCCATTTCTCTTCTACGAAAGGGGTTGCTAGAGGAATCTTTTAAAACCATACAATTTAATTTCGACTGAAAAAGATTTCATAGTCATACATTGATCAATTCTAACTTTAGAATGCATACATTGTATTTTTCTATTAATTATTTCAAAGGTTTTCTCAAGGAAACCCTAAAATTACCAAGGTCCTTATTCAACATGAATAATGGTAGTACTTTTAAGGAGTCATTGATTTCCCAATAAAATTTCAAATGACACTTGAATTGGTTCATAAACAATGTTAACCAATGTTCGATGTTCATTAGTATCTCTAGTAAATACGTATTGTTTATCATAACATGTATTACAACATCCTGTATGATATGACACTCAACTTCCATCAAGGGACACCATATCAGGTTACCTCTGAAATTCCAAAGATAGGTTATACGATTAATGAGGAATCGTTGTCCTTTCCACAAAGCCAATGGGGCTAAAGTATATTTGGCCTTTCCTTGTATTTGTTTTAGTTGTTAGTTAAACTCATCTCCCCAATTCAAACAAGGTATGCATATTCAATTTCATAGTCCATAACACTTCATTGTAAGGGACCTACATAATGTGCATCTTGCAATTCCTAAGACCTTCTTTCAATAATGTGAAAAATACTTGAGCCATATTCAAGAACCATGGAAGGGTATTTATCTCATTTATTATGACTTGATCTTGGAGTTTGTGCATACTCGTCATTCATCCATGGATTTCTTGAATAACTTTGGACCATCAATTACCTATTCTTCTTATTTGCGTTCTGACCATAACGTCCCAAGTGTTGAAACTTGTGCTCTGATACCATCTATAACATACCCCATAATACCTCAATGCAATTTGTGAGAGAAATAGGGTAAAAATTTATCTTGCTTGTTCTTTAATTAAAAACCATCGTAGTTAGTCTCTTGGAATACTAGTCAAGTTGCGCTATTAATAGATTCCACCATAACATCCGATAGTGTTAATGTAATGAAATTTTTTTAACATAAATATAATCACATGAAGATACCAGCAGATGATAGACACCGAAATACATGGTTCACCCCAACCTTGGGGTTACATCCACCAAATCATCGTAAATATTTTTATTATATTCTTTCCACCAAGGGGTACAGATATGAAACCTACCTACTGCATTTCATTTTCCTTTCCTCCAATATTTCCACGAGGAGGTCATTCCATCTTATAAAAGAATTACAAATACTTATAAACCAACAATGAGGTCAAGGGTCAACAGAATAGAATAAAACAATTACGAATATTATAAATCATCTTTAGCCGACGATTATAGGGGATGAAACCCTTCCAATTAGAAACGTCATGATATGACGAACCTTCAGATCCTTATCAAACATTTTTTGTCTTCAAATCAAAAAACTCTTTTGCATAGTCTTAACAAGCATATATAATTTAGCTAACAAGCATTTAACATTTTGGATACAATAGTTTTGTCTAGAAAGTGATCATAACATTCATAAAATGATTATGTTCCAGATCCACAGCGCATAAATAAAATAAAATATGTGGACATTTTTATCGATCTAAATGGAGGTAGACATTTTTTTCAATCTAAATGGAGGCGATTCTGCTCTAGATCCAAAATGCATAAATAAAAAAAATATGCAGACAAGGTAAGAACTTCTTGCGAGATCATGGATCTGTACATTTATAAACACATACAAGGTAAACGCATGAATAATTAGATCATTTCCTACAAGCGTACACATATATATTTCCATATTTGGATCATTTGAAAACCACATGGAGGTCCAATATATGATATCACAGGAATGACTAAATATAGAAATACAAATACAAAACCAGAGTACTATCTAGATAATAAAACCAGAGACAGAGACATACAATACACACCCCATATCCTGTCACAAATCAAATCACAGGAAAACAAATACCTCTTTAGGCTCTTAGCAAAATGCAGGCATACAATATGCATGTTCCAACTTTTATCAAGGTGCCGCAAAACAATCTATGTTCCATATTTTATCAAATGCAAATGAAAACATATGCATCCTTGATAATCCTTTTAGATCCGACATTTACCAACAAGTATGTGCCATACTAAAACAATTACCAATGCATAAAAAATTAATGATCCTCTTGGATCTATCATTTTATCAAAAAACATATGCCAGAATAAAAACAAATATAAACCCAAGTGCATGCATCTTTGATGATCATTCTGGATCCGTCAATTAAAAAATAGGTATGTGCAAGGATAAAACAAATATAGAGGAAAATGTATGCATCCTCGATGATCCTTTCACTATAATGCAGGAGTTTGTCTCAATTCCCAAATGCATACAAGGGTAAAGGCCCACAAAATGCAGAGATTGCCACATATAAGAGAATTGTTCCCTCGAATAGGATGTCCTACCATGATTTAATGCACATATAGAATTGTAGTTTATTTTTTCCCTGTATCTTGGAGGACACAGACAGAGAGCACGATATCTATAGATCGACTCACAAACAAAAACAACAAACTCTTAGACAACAGTCAAAATTCCTATGCAACCCAATCATATCTGAACTTTTCTATGCACAAATTTGTATAGATATCCCCAAAATACCAATACAAACCAAATCTGATCTTCTATTTCATAAATGGAGATCACACATCCTACTTAATGAAAAATTGCAGCAGCTGAATAGAGATCAATATGATAATGAAAATCGCAGCATCCAAATAGAGATCCATACATAATTAAAGTCACAGCATCCATCTAATACCATATTCAGATAAAAAATGTGTTTAAAGGGAAAATCACAGCATCCATAGAATATCTAAATGCATACTTACACCTTCCATATTATAGTCAATTGATGAATTTTTTTCCAACCCCCCTGTTTCCTTCCCACAAACCCTTCATTTTTTCCCTCTTAAACAAACTTTTATCATTCATGGAATTCCTCTCTTACTTATCTCCTTTCTAGCATGCCCCTTATGCTTAACCCGTAAAATAAAACCATTTGAGAATATCATTGCAATTACACCGTGACCATTAACCCAAGTTTTCAGGTATGTGATGAAATAATTGCACGCATGTTCTCTGTCAATTTAAATTTTAACAACATATACGCTTTAATTTCATTACTATTAATCCATATACATTACTTTGTATTGATAAACTGGTTTCTTATGTTATTCTCTCTATCATATTAGGTCTACGTTGTAGTTAAAGAAAACTAACAATGGGAATTCATCGCTTTGAATTCAACTGGGTAAAACACAAGGATCCTTGCTCGACGAGAGGAACCACACTATATCAAATGTTTAGAAGAAGAGCCTCAAAGAAAATAGGTATTTTTATAGGCAGTCTAGTATTCTTTCTTTAAAAAAAACTAAAGGGACATAACAAAGAGGTGGCAAGGGAGTTTTCCCTTAGTTTTTCTATAGCATGTGTCAATGTCAAATGGTTTCTCAACTGAGTGTCAAAGACATTTATTTCTCTCGCTACAGGATTACCACTGAAAGGAGAAAGGTGGTTTACAACTTAATTATTTAAAACTATATGCTTGGAAGGAATTTATGGAAAGAGAGAATGTTCAACGTTATTGGAGGAACTAATCTAAGATAAAAAAAAATCAACTTACCTATAGTGCAAGAATGAATGCACAAAGGTCACGAATCATACCACCAGACTGCTCGATAATTCTATGGATGCCCCGACAAGGAAATGTATTTCCCCAAAAATTCCCCCCACCCCCTCTCAGGAGAATAGTAAGACAATAAATAACGAACCCATGGTATTCGACTTCCCCTCTGATGCCCAGAGCATCCCACGAATTTTTGCACTATTTATTCCCTCAATTCCCTCTTTGACAAGGAAGCCCATCTGAAAATTTAAAGTAAAAAATATGCCAACATTAGTGGTGAAGTTGGTTTCCCTCTTTTTTTGATAAGTATTTGACTCACAACATGCACCCAAACCAATGGTTCTCATTTGCTTTGGATAGTTGTAAATTTACTTTTAAACCTTTAGTACCCTAGAAATTCCTATCTTTGCAAGTAATTTCATCTGTGGTAACTAATTCCTCTATTTCTCCTAAAAGGAATTATTCTAATGAGAAGAAATTATTTATTGTTACTAGTTTATATTCTCAACCCAAAATATATAAACCTCTCTATTTATAAATAAGGGTTCTCATTATAACAACATCAATTTATTCAAAACCTTATAAGAAGATTTCATACTACTCTCCCGTTATCCTTTTTTAATCAAATAAAATGAGACTTAGGTTAACCAATTCCTCTTTAATTTGAGATCCCTTTGGTAGACATGGATAGATAAATGGGTCAGGGAGCTTACATATAAACAATTTATTCATCATATTAGCTCATGACCTTTAGTTCATCAGCATAATTCAAGTTTCTAAGGTGTCAAGACAACATTTTCCATTCCCAACTAAATCTCAAGGTTCTATTCTAGTGGTAAATACCTTGTTTTAGTGGATTCATTCTCCTATTGTTTTTACTTGTGTTGCAGTCTTCCATCCCTTAAGTCTAGAATATAAAGGTGCAACTTAGGAAATTTAGATAAGGAACTTGTATGGTTTCATAGAAGGGCCTTGGCATTGAGCCCCCTCTGCGAAAAAACCTTTACAAAGGTGTAACATACCTAGTTATCAATCAATATGAAATCCTTTTGTTACCAATTGTGAGCATCTAAATTTAAAAACTCTCAATGATAATATAGGATAAAAAAGGTTCCCTTATAAAGAATTATTGAAACAATGTAACATACATGTGCTACCTCACTATAAGTTGAGAGGAAGCTGGGAAAATTTGTTTCTCCTTTAGAAAACAATAACATATGTTTCATAATGCTTTATACCAAATTTAGCAATAGTAGCATAAATCAGCTGTAGTACCCCCTACATTAAACACCATTGCTAAATTGTGCATAAGCAACGTAAAACAAAAACAAATAAAATATTATAACCTTTATGATTCTACGAGCATTCTCATAAAACATCATATGCTTGATCTTGATAGAGAACTTCCAATTGACAATTAAGAACATACTCCCCTGCCATTAGACACATTCCCACATACCATGTCTTATAACTGACATGTAGGTCTCGTAAGTTCCTGCAAGGACTTAAACTTGCTTTACACTTACAACCTTTATCGCAATAGGTTACTCCTCAACAAACAACTTTAATATAACTCCCTGAGCTTATACAATGGAGAACGCATAATACTTTTTATCTGACCATACTTTTTAACCCCCTTCTTGCAACATCATTACTACAACAAATCTGTTCATCACTACATTAAATGCTAGCTTAGATATTTTGGCTAAATGTACGTTCAACTTGTATCCATAAAAATGTGAGCATTCTTCGAAACACTTCAAAATTATAGAGGACTTACAACTAACTTGCACACACAAATCATATAACATTTTCAAATAAAAGTATTCTTTGAAATGCTTCAGAATTACAGCATACTTACAAATAACTTGCACACATGAATCATAGAACATTTTCAAATAAAAGCACATATGAAACATAGAACATTCTCAATAATGGCACACATAAATCATGAAAATGAAAGGGACACAAGGATGTACGTGGTTCACCCCAGCTAGGGGCTACATCCACCAACAGACTTGTAAATCTTTTAATTACTTCAACAAATTTGGGAGGTTACAAATTTGCAGCACTTCGACTGTGCTTTTTCTTTTCTTTCTCAATAAGAAGGTATAGTAAATCAGAGAGTCATTTCTAATTGTTAATATGAATAGTGATGAGCTGATAGGGGAAAGAGGATATATCTTAATTCCACTTACAGCAGAGACAACAATCGTGCTAAAAAGCATCTTGCAGTATCCAACCTGAGCACAAGGACAATTTGCCAATAGAGCATGTTTCAATTGGAGAATATACATCATGACACATCAACAGCAGCTCACATTAGAATTAGGATGTAAATATACATACGAGGTTGTAAATATACATATCAGGATGTAAATATACATTGTGTGACATGGACAACAGCTCACATAAAATTTAGGTTGTAAGCTCACATTAAAATCAGGCTGTAAATATACATCATGTGACATGGACAACAGCTCACATTAAAAATCAGGTTGTAAGCTAACATTAAAATCAACCTGTAAATATACATATTAGGCTATAAATATACATTATGTGACATGGACAACATCTCACATTAAAAATCTGGTTCCAGAGAGGGCTTGGGCCGACAACAACTTTATCATTGGATGCTTCAGAAAATAATTCTTATCTCAATATTTGTCACACCAAATTGCAAATTTCAGCACAACCATAAACTTAATTCGCAACTGATAGAGCAAGAATGGAAAACCAGAGTAACCCAAAATTGATTGATCTAGACAAGGAAAAACATGAAACTGAGTGCGATCCACTAAAAATAGAATAGTTCTCATGAGTTTAACAGTGTGTTTCATGAATGAAATCTCTGCTACAACTACTGGCTCTTCTAAATTCTCAAAACCCAAAATATAGAAATGGAGACTTGATACAGGGTGCCTAATCTTTGGATTAAACTCAACTGCTCCCATACGAAAATACATAAGCGCAACCATCTGTAACACACCATATCGTAACCAGATTTAAAAAAATAAAGATATCCATTCTGCAATTAACTGCAATATTTTTTTTTCATGTTTCCATACAATCACCCTCCAGCCCATAGGAAAGATCGTTACAACACTATTTCATATGCATATTTTAAAAAAAAATGCCATTTATGTTCATTAACATGTATCCATGTATGTTAAGGAACAACCCAACATCAGAATTGGAAGGCAAGATCAGCTAGGCCATAAAAGCACACATCATTTGTGCATGTAAAAGATTAGCAAGCCAAGAGGTAGATCTCCTCAATAGTTTGGAATTACAATACGAAGATCGAGGTTTAAAAGTTTGGACTCTATCAGAGTGGATTTTTATACATAAATGTCTTGAAGTATAGAAATTAAAATGATTAGGGAATATCAAAACAGAGACAGGAATTGCCAACAAAAAGTTGACAGTGACAATCATTAGGCTAGATTTTGGGATGATCTACTACATGGGTCATGGGTTTGTAATTAACATCTCAAACACAAGAGGCTGAAGCATTGATGAACTCCAGAGACCATGCTATAAATATTTTACTTGATTTAGAATTCAACAAAAAACATATTGTGCACATATGGAATAACTCCCTTAGGAGACAGTGTGGGATGCAAATATAATAGAGGTTTCTTCATCCTCGAACATGGGAATGCTATAAAAACCAATATATATGCATCTAGGATAGGGGGTTTAATCCCTTCTGACAAAACCCATAGGTAATAGAACCACAAATAAGGGAAAATACTGAAAATATAAATATTTTATCCATGTATAATAAGAAAAATATAAAACCAATTGTACAGTTCAATAATTTAGCCGCCTAGTCTTCCCAATTCAGAAAAATCCAAGGAAGCTGAAACCTAAGCATAAGAAGCCGAAGCCTTGATGAACTCATGAGACCATGTTATAAATATTTTACAGGCTTTAGAAGGAAACTAGATACATATTGTGCACATATGGAATAACGCCCTTAAATAAAGCAAGCAACGTTCTCCAATCAAAGGGTTAGCAGTGTTTTCCGAGGTTTGCAAAACATCCATTATCCTTAAGAGCTACGATTACGAGATCTAAATCTTCAAAACACCTAATAAGAATTAGCACGTTAATTACCAAGTGTTATGTAGGAATTCCATTCCGGTTGCATACCCTTCGACTGTTATGCTAGTCTTGGAATAGCTACCGCTCGTGAGCAAGTTGAGTCTGCTCTTCCTAGAACTTTTCACCAAAAAATGGTTACCATCTACCAGAAGATCCTAGTGATTTTTCTAACCTTTTCTGCCCAGTGCTCATGCCTTCATCCACGCTGTGCAAGAGCCAACCGTTGGTGCAATTTCCCAAATCACAGACATACCCCAGGATTTTCTCCTTGCTACAAGAATAATTAGCACGATTTCCTCCTTCAAAATCGTACCTTTTTAAATATTATTAAAAATAAAAAGAATCCCTATGACCCCCACCTTTCTAGCTATAGATTTTAAGGAGTTAAAGCGCTTGGATTTTTCCTTAGAAAAACCCCATTCGCCCGGTGGCAAAGCCAAACCAAAGAAGAAAACTATTTATAAGAATTAGCAACAAAATATTATATATATATATTAGAATATATATATATATATATATATATATATGTAGTCTTTAATTGTGTTTCAATAAATGAGTAATGATGATTAGAATATAAAAATAACTTTTTATAATAAGATTTTGACTTCATCATTTCAATCTTGCATAGTCATAATAATAAATAGTTTGGTAGTAATAACTAGGTCCTTGAAACTTAGTCATTAAACCATAGCCAAAATTCATTCTTATCTATAAAAACTATAAACTCCTATCTTTAAGTCAGTTTTTCTCTACTTATATCAAGTCAGTTTACTCTACTTATAGAGTCCAAAGTATTTAGATGACTTTCATCATTGAAGAGTTAGATCCTCATCTACTTATAGAATCTAAAGTATTTAGATGACTTTCATCATTGGAGACTTAGATCTTCATGGCTTCCTAGTCATTTAAATATCCATTTAGTGACATTATGTCCCAATTCGTTTAGTGAAGTCAAGTACTCAGTCTCCCGTATCTACTAAAATCATTTACAACTTTAATAAAATAAACATCATTACTTACAGTGTTGTTTACCAACCCCAAGCATCTCGTCGAAAAGGTGCACATTCACAATTACCTTGTATTTTTTGTTGTTGAGAAATCAGAGTAGCAGAGGGGATGTTACACCCTCCCCCCCTTAAATTACACCATCCTCTATGTTAGGATATTTCAAAATTCTTTCTTCAACCTTTGATGGAAAGATTTGATTATCCATGCTTTTTCCTTTTACAATTTGTTCTTCACGCAAAAAAAACCAACTATTTCCAACATTTATATAAATCATATGCATACATATAGACTTTCGATGAATAAATGCAATTTTTTTTTAAACATAATGGCAATGACTTCATATCCCTGTAACAACATGCAATTGGTCAATCATAGAAATCATAAAAAATTTATAATCCAAAATAGAACAATATATCTATTTGTATCTCATGGCCCATGACTTTTCCATATTCCACTCTTATATCCATACCATTACGTATGGTGGTACTTCCGCTCGAATACTTGTAGTCATTCCACTAGGTTCAAACATAAGTAATCATATCGAGTTAGCATGACATCTATGTAATCATAGTTTTCACAAATATTATATAACTTACATATATAAAAACACAAATATTTACTTCGAATATCACTTTTCAACTAATCTCTTGATTTATTTTACCAATTCTCATGTGGGATTACTTTTATTTCTGAGGTTACTCTCCCTTTTAACCACGAATCAAAATTTTTCTCCTTAGAGACATCAAACAATGTCCTGTCTTCCAGATGTTCACTTTTTGCCTAGTTTCTTATTTTTTCCACACCATATGCCTAACACCAATGTGCTCACGTAGCAATCGCTTGCCTAACACCATTGTACTCCTGCAGCATATATGCCTAACACCAATGTTCTCATGTGGAAATCACTTTCCTAACACCATTGTGCTCCTGCAGCATTCCATTTTTCCTTGTTCATATTTTTAATGTTACTTATAACCTTTGACTGTTTGTGACACTCATTCCTTGGTGCTTAACATGACTTCACTATCATTGTCCCATTTCACAGTATTGGCTTAACGACTAATACAATTAACATCTATTGATAAACACAATTTTCATTCATTTAATCAACATTTCCTAAGTTGTAGTGATTTTACTCTCACCACCATTTATGGTTCATACAATCTCATAATTCATTCAGAATAAACCATCACGTATTTAGAAGTGGATTTAAAATCCACGTCTTCCATTGATTGTGAGATGGTTAGAATCATAGTAAATCCTTGCAATGAGAGTTCATAACATTATTCCTCGTTCATTTTCAAATATTAATAGCAACGCTCAAAACTGAGATATTATATCTACAACTCAATCATCAGAGAAGAGTTTTGAATAGCTGGACTATAACAATTTCAAAGTAACATCTTACTCTATCTTTTGGTATTCAATCAAAATGATTTAGCAACCAAAAATAATTCAAAGGAAATATTATACCTCTCAGATCTATTAAACTAATTACTGGTTAGTAGAGGTGTCATATAGGTGCCATCAAACATTAGTTAGAGATAATACAAAACCCAAACCAATCCATTAGTGGAATTAGGCACCCTGACGCATTATCATACCTAAGGCAAATCCAACGCTTTACCAACATTTTCAATGGCAACGTTCATTAGATCTATTCAACACAATGCATTATAGAGATTGGGCATCAAACATTATCAGATCTAAAAAATATAATTTATAACCAAATTGCAGCATCAAATTCTAGATAAGACTTAGATGGAAGGCATTTAAACAATTACGTGAATCGAAAATATTGTAAAGCATTATTAGAAACTGACCAATCGTAGTGATCCAGTTACAGCAGTGGAAAGTTATAAAATTTAATTAATAGATGTCAGCTTCCCCCTGTGAGTAACACCTACCGTACATGCAACTGATTTATGTATGAAATGATACAAAATTTTCATTACACAACTGTGATTTACAATTTCCAACCATTCATGCATCTGCACCATCAATACAATCATGTTTGATTCTAAAGTGATTTGGTATTTAAGAAAACTCAAAACACAGACAGTATTTTCATTTGGTGATCATACTCCTAAATCCATATGTCCACTAGGAATATAGTATGCAGAGTATAGAGTGTTTAAACAATGCAAATCTATACTGTATTCATACAGCAGACCTGCTCACCAATTTAAATCACACGACAAGAAATCAAACCAAATAAAAAATGTCAAATCTTGTATGCACAAAATAAACATACAAAGAACTATCTTTTGCAAGTTTGTAGCACAAAAGTTTTCCTTCAATCAAGCAACGAAAATGTGTGAATACGATCTCTAGAAGGCAATTTCGAATTTGTTGCCCAACAACCAATTGTACAACATTTACGTGATTTCCTAAAATTACTTTATTGTTTGAGAATCCAGATAACATAACCAACTGTCATGTGAGCCCCTTTTAATTTTCTTTAAT
Organism: Pseudotsuga menziesii; assembly: GCA_001517045.1. Taxonomy (NCBI): domain Eukaryota; kingdom Viridiplantae; phylum Streptophyta; class Pinopsida; order Pinales; family Pinaceae; genus Pseudotsuga; species Pseudotsuga menziesii. Next base: position 27,447 of record LPNX010943200.1, read on the forward strand.
GCATAAAGAAACAATACGGTCCAACATCAGTCTAGATAATCATCCCATTAGCCTAAATTTGGAGATATTTCATTGCTAAAATAAACATCTGACAATCATAATGGAAAACATAAGTACAAAAATTAAGTATACGGGAAGCTTCTGACCACATTATTTCTATAATTATCCTTCATTTATAGTCCACCTTTATTCGAGTGGAATGTCAGTTGAATTTGCTAGTTATGATTGCATAGAATTCTATTCAATACAAGAACCCGATTGAGGCCAGAATATCTCATGGCTCAAATCGAAGCCACTACCTACTACTTGCGTCTACCAGATAGGATAAACTTGGAGCAAGTAAACCTCAATAGTTAGTTAAAAATATAAACTCACAGATACCTTTGTAGTTGCCCTAATATTTATGTAAGTTTTCAGAAGAGTTGTAACAATTTTAGTTTGACATGCCGCAAAATTTGGCGTTTTAGGAAGAACTTATACATAGAATCCAATAGAATGCTCTATTGCAGAGTAATTCATTCGAGTTCAAACATTGTTGGGATAAACTCTAGTCCAATTTTTTTTTTGATACCTTACCATAAGAATGGGTCATGAACCATTTTGGCTTTGACAAAAGAATTACTCACCTACTTTTGTTATACCTTCTTCCATGATGTTTCTTTGTTCCTCTCCTCTCGATCATTAGAGGCTCACTTGGAAAACTTATACCCTTTGTTCATTAGTGTCATGTATCCACAAATAATCTTGCTAAAAAGCATCTTGCAGTATCCAACCTGAGCCCAAGGACAATATGCCAATAGAGCATCTTTCAATTGGAGAATATACATCATGAGACATGGACAGCAGCTCACATTAGAATCAAGCTATAAATATACATAGCAGGCTATAAATATACATATCAGGTTGTAAATATACATCATGTGACATGGACAGCAACTCACATAAAATCAGGCTGTAAGGTCACATTAAAATCAGGCTGTAAATATACATATCAAGCTGTAAATATACATCATGTGACATGGACAGCACCTCACATTAAAAATCAGGCTGTAAGCTCACATTAAAATCAGGCTGTAAGCTCACATTAAAATCAGGCTGTAAATATACATATCAGGCTGTAAATATACATCATGTGACATGGACAGCAGCTCACATTAAAAATCCGGTTCAAGAGAGGGCTTGGGTAGACAACAGCTTTATCATTGGATGCTTCAGAAAATAATTCTTATCTCAATATTTGTCACACCAAATTACAAATTTCATCACAAACATAAACTTAATTTGCAACTAATAAAGAAAGAATGGAAAACCAGAGTAACCCGAAATTGATTGATCTAGACAAGTAAAAACATGAAACTGAGTGCGATGCATTGAAAATATAATAGTTCTCATTAGTTTAACAGTGTGTTTCATGAATTAAATCTCTGCTATAGCCACTGGCTCTTCTAAATTTTCAAAACCCAAAATATAGAAATGGAGACTTGATACAAGGTGCCTAATCTTTGGAATAAACTCAACTGCTCCGATACAAATATACATAAGCGCAACCATCTATAACACACCATATCGTAATCAGATTTAAAAAAATAAAATATCCATTGTGCAATTAACTGTAATATTTTTTTTCATGTATCCATACAATTACCCTCTAGCCCATAGATGAGATCGTTACAACACTATTTCATATCCATATTTTTAAAAAAATGCCATTTCTGTTCCTTAACATGTATCCATGTATGTTAGGGAAAAACCCAACATCGGAATTGGAAGGCAAGATTAGCTAGGCCATAAAACACACATCATCTGTGCATGTAAAATATTAGCAAGCCAAGAGGTAGATCTCCTCAATAATTTGGCATTACAATACAAAGATCGAGGTTTAAAAGTTTGGACTCTATTAGAGTGGATTTCTATACATAAATGTCTTGAAGTATAGAAATAAAAATGATCAGGGCATATCAGAACATAGACAAGAATTGCCAACAATAGTTGACAGTGACAATCATTAGGCCATATTTTGGGATAATCTAGTACATAGGCCGTGGGTTTGTAATTAACATTTCAAACACAAGAAGCTGAAATCTAAGCACAAGAAGATAAAGCATTGATGAACTCTAGAGACCATGCTATAAATATTTTACAAGATTTAGAATTCAACGAAAAACATACTATGCACATATGGAATAACGCCCTTAGAAGACAATGTAGGATGCAAATATAACAGAGGTTTCTTCATCCTCAAACATTCGAACGCTAGACAGACCAATATATATGCATCCGGGATAGGGGCTTTAATCCCTTCTGACAAAACCCATAGGTAATAGAACCACAAATAAGGGAAAATACTGAAAATATAAATATTTTCTCTATGTATAATAAGCAAAATATAAAACCAATTGTAGAGTTCAGAAATTTAGTCGCCCAGTCTTCCCAATTTAGAAAACTCCAAGGAAGCTGAAACCTAAGCATAACAAGCTAAATCCTTGATGAAATCATGAGACCATGTTATAAATATTTTACAGTATTTATAAGGAAACTAGATACATACTGTGCACATATGGAATAACGCCCTTAAATAAAGCAAGCAACGTTCTCCAATCAAAGGGTTAGCAGTGTTTTCCAAGCTTTCCAAAACATCCATTATCCTTAAGATCTATGATTACAAGATCTAAATCCTCAAAATACCTAATAAGAATTAGCAGGTTAATTACCAAGTGTTATCCAGGAATTCCATTCGGGTTGCATACCCTTCGACTATTATGCTACTCTTGGAATAGATACCGCTGGTGACAAAGTCAAGTCTGCTCTTCCCATAACTTTTCACCAAAAAGGGGGCTGCCCTCTACCAGAAGATCCTGGTGATTTTTTTAACCTTTGCTGCCCAGCGCTCATGCCTTCATCTGCACTGTACAAGAGCCGATAGTTGGTGCAATTTCCCAAATCACTCACATACCGCAGGATTTTCTCCTTGCTGTGGGAATAATTAGCATGATTTCCTCCTTCAAAATCGTACCTCTTTAAATATTCTTATAAATAAAAATAATCCTTATGTCCCCCACCTTTCTAACAATAAATTTTAAGGAGTTAAAGCGCTTGGATTTTTCCTTAGAAAAACTCCATTCCCCTGGTGGCAAAGCCAAAACAAAGGAGAATACTATTTATAAGAATTAGCAACAAAATATTATATATATGTAGTCTTCAATTGTATTTCAATAAATGAGTAAAGATGGTTAGAATATAAAAATAACTTTTTATAATAATATTTTTACTTCATCCTTTCAATCTTGCATAATCATAATAATAACTAGTTTGGTAGTAATAACTAGGTCCTCGAAACTTAGTCATTAAACCATAGCCAAAATTAATTCTTATTTATAAAAACTATAAACTCCTGTCTGTATGTCAGTTTTGCTCTAATATTAAGTCAGTTTACTCTACTTATAGAGTCCAAAGTATTTAGATGACTTTCATCATTGGAGAGTTAGATGCTCATCTACTTATAGAGTCTAAAGTATTTAGATGACTTTCATCATTGGAGACTTAGATCTTCATGGCTTCCTAGTCATTTAAATATCCATCTAGATACATTATGTCCCAATTCGTTTAGTCAAGGCAAGTATTGAGTCTCTTGTATCTACTAAAATTGTTTACAACTTTAAGAAAATAAACATCATTACTTACACTGCTGTTTACCAACCCCAAGCATCTCGTCGAAAATGTGCACATTCACAATTACCTTGTATTTTTTATTGTTGAGAAATCAGAGTAGTAGAGGGGATGTTACAGAAGGTATTTTCATTACAAATGAATATAGATAAGGAGGGATGTTACAAAATTCAAGAGTAAGGAAATGGTCATTTTCCATAACAACATCATTCCTTTGTAATTTCAATATTTCTTAAAGGAAATACACCTCTAAAACATGGCATACAATGATCATTAGTTAAGATGGGTTCTCTATGAATCAATGCCAATAAATCAAAGCAAAATAATATTTCTTATACACCAAGATCATTTTTTTTACCAAAATTCTTTATTAATCAGATCATGTACGCTTGTCAATTTCAATATGAGACATAGTACATGTAAAGTGCTAATAGAATGTATTTGTAACACCCCATATTTTGACTAGACGTGTTCATGAGTGAGGCATATTTCATTGTATTTTCTTATTATCTGTTGGACTCAGTTACACTGAGTAAACTATATTTCGACATGTTAGACATGATTTTTTGTTGCTACTATGTTTATGATGTTGCTATGATTATTCTGATACTATAATTTTAGTGTTAAATGATGTTATCATTCTCATGATTTTATTATGCTTATGTAGTTACTATGTTGTAGTTATCATGAGATTCCTTTATTCAATAATGATAATGTATGTTTGATTGTCTTATTTGGTGAAATGTGATATATAAGATGTGGTACATGGATACCAACATGTGATGTGATTGATTTAATTATTTTATGTGATGAAAGGAAATAATGTTGATAATATGGACCAATTGTTGATTAAAATGTAGATATTGTTATATGAATGTATGTTTGTAAAGTACTAATCTCCGTAAAACATGAGATATATAATAGTTTGATACTTGATATGAAGTGTGGTGTAGTACATAGATTTGCAGAGAGACTTACTTACCAAAGTGATAATACAATGACATATTAAACTAATCTCGATAGAAACACAATATGGTTTTGATAGGGTAAAGATGGAGGATGTTGAGAGGGTTGGATGTAGTTCTCACCCTATGTCACTATGATACTCGAGGTCATGGGAGGGTTGTCTTGAGACGAGATCCCCAAGTTGTTGTGATGAGGATGGTTAGATGCGTGTTATGAGAGGCTATTCCTGCTACTTAACTGGTGCTACCACTCTTAGGTTCTATGTGGTTAGTTCAATATAACTGACATCCACTTTTGTACTAGTAGAGGAAGGAAAGTGAGGATGCAGATGTAGGTTAGGATTGGAAGATATGTTAGGTAATAATTTTTAGGGTGGGTATTCATTGATCCTAATTTAGTGATAGTAGATACCCTTTCTAGTACTTGATTGATAAAATAATGTAAACATAAATATAATGATATGAAATCTTAAAGGGTTAACTTTTAAAATAGTTGTGGATCCTAAAAAAATTATGTTATATTTATGTGTGTTCAACTTGTATGAATCAATATTACTATTATTAATTAGCAGGTATGCTTAGGAGATATAATGTTTTCCTATGGCACATTTCTGAGATGTACATATGTTTGGCATACATGCACACTTTACACATGTATGCTAGTATCTATATAAAAATACATAACATGTTGAATAATCATATAAGAGTGAGTGCACATTTGAGGGACCTTTTAGGTGCAATGGTAGAGTGAAGTCAATCACTCTTGATCAATAAAATAGAAATCATCCCAAGAAATCCAAACCCGTCCAAGCCTAGTCCCAAAGCTTCTAACATGCATTCCAATTAGGATAGTACACAAAAATTCACAGTTGTTTTACCTTGCAAAAAAATGGTCCCATTTTGCTTTAATAAAATGTGCTCCCATTTTGCTTCAATAAAACGCGCTCTCATTTTGCTTCAATAAAACCTGCAAAGGGGGAGGGGGAGGGGAGGTGTCCTTAGTTGTAAGGGGAGACATAGGGATGTGTGTTTGTGTGTGTGTGTGTGTGTGTGTGTGAGAGAGAGAGAGAGAGAGAGAGAGAGAGAGAGAGAGAGATAGAGTGGAGGGGAGGGGGAGGGTCCTTAGTGGGATGGGGTGACATGTGGATGTGTGTGTGAGAGAGAGAAAGAAAAAGGTGTGTTAGTATTTTAGGAGTGGGGGAAGGGTTAGATTAATGTGGGGGTTTCTAGCTGTTGTATAGTGGATGTAGTAGGGGTGTGGGGGTTAGAGATAGTTGGATTGGTTGGGGAGTGATATAAGGGAGAGGGGCATTAGTAGTAAGGGGATACCTATGGATGTGACCTATGGATGTTTGTGGTGGTGTCTAGGTGTTGTAGGTTATATGTTAGTGGGTGTTAGTGGTAAGGGGATACATAGGGATGTGTGTGCATGAGAGAGAGAGAGAGATAAAGATAGAGTGGAGGGGGATTCCTTAATGTTATGGAGTGACATGTGGATGTGTGTGTATGTGAGACATAGAGAGAGAGGAAGGGTTGTGTTAGCAGTTGAGGAGTGTGGGGGGGTGGGTTAGATTAATGTGGGGGTGTCTAGGTGCTGCAGAGGGGATGTAGTAGGGGGGTG
>LPNX010943200.1:45063-87364 GCA_001517045.1 Pseudotsuga menziesii
GAGGGGGAATGAAGGGAAGGGAGTGCAAGGAAATGAGGGGGAGGGGGAGGAGGAAGGAGAGAATGAGAGAGAGAGAGAGAGAGGGAGAGGGAAAGGGAGAGTGGGAAATGGAGAGGGGGACAAACAGGGACAAGGATGGGGATGGCAAATGTGAATGGGAGGGAGAGGCAGAGAGGGAGAGTGTAATAACCCAAAAATTTGTAAAAAAATAAAAATTTTCATGTAACATAAAATGTGAAGGTTTTCAATGCCACTGAACCATTAACTGTTAGTGGATACTTAAACAGTTAAAAATAACAAAAAAAAAAACATTTCTTTTCTTTGATTCTGTATAAGTCTTTACTTTGTATTAAAGTACTATGTTAGAAATGTTAAACATAGAAATTTATGTTTTTCAGAAGGTGAGAGAAGAATACTGCATCTTAAATCAATGCTAAGTGTGTTTTTGTCTTCTTTTGTCAAGTAGGAAAGAATCTTAGATGAGATGAGGGCCTACTCAGCTTACAGCTAATGCAGTGGAATGATGTTTCTTTTAGGGGTTCTAAGAGGCAAGAATTTTGTTCCAATAAAATTTCCAGATCAAGAGTGATACTCCACTAGCATAGGATACCATGCTAGTAAATAAAATGTTTGTTTGCAGCTTGACCCTAGAAGAGGTAACATCGATTTTTCTATGTTATCAAACTCCATAAAGATGGTAAAATAAAACTGTGGAAGGATGGGTTATATGCACGTGAGTTTACCACCAAAATGGGATCCAATTAATTCTTTATGTAGTTTTCAACTAAATGCTTATATGTTTTCAAAAAGAAATACCTAAGAACACTTCTACTTCTGTTCATAAGAATTTATGTCTTAGCGTTTTTATAAAAGAAAGGTTATCTTCCACATGCACATACCTATAATTACATATCTATCGTATAGCAATTGAAAAATGGTTCTATTCATATCTAAAAGAATTCTTTTTGTAAACATTAAAATACACCATGTTATTGAACTATTACTTGAAGTTTCTCATTTATAAAACTTTCTTTCTATGAGATCATGTTTTCAATAATTAAAATCATAGTAGGTGTTAGAGGGAATCTTGTAATTGCTTACACTATAGTTATACTTTACATAAAAATAAATTCTAAAGTAAAAGAATTACTTTTTGTCTCTAGGATTTATGTTAAGTTCTTCTAGGGGGATTAAATTACCCCTTTCAAAGATGTCTTACTATTACAAGTGTAGTCATTTGTTTATGTTCTATGAAGAACATAGTTAGAATATAATTATTCCAACTTGTCTACTAAAAATAGCAGGTTAAAACTATTTTGTTCATCATATGGTTCAAACTACGAAATTGAAATAACAAGGAAACACCATTATTGTTAATATGCAAACAAATGATAAGGTTTTGACTTTACCTTGCCAATGATTTGTGCATAATGGAAATTAGTAATTTCAACTATAGTTCAAACCCATGATTGTGAAAAGAATTAGGGGACATGTGGTTGATGATTGAGGAGTTAGGTTTGTCGACTTTGTTAAAACTTGTCCAAACCCTCACTTTGCATTGGATTGGGTTCTTTTGGTTGAAGAGTGGCCGAGCTCGGAGGTCGTGGATACCATGGGCGCTACCTAAACCTCCACAGAGATACGCACATAGTCCTTCATACCCTCATGAGTTTCTATAGAGTAGTTACATCATTGTTGTCCATAGGTATTGTTGACTGTCAAGAGGTGTTGAACAATGGAACTAGTTTCTCCACCGTATTCAATGACTGTGGGGGTTTTCTTACTGTGCAATGTGAGAAGAAAATTCTAAAGAAAAGAGTTTCTTGTTTCCTCGTCATGGTTTTAACCTTATCATATTGTGGCTTGGGGTTTTTGCTGCATTTTTCACCAACCTAATTGCAGGGATTTACCTTCTCCGATGTCCCATCAATCCAGACTTGGTAGTTTCCACAACTCCACTGTTGTGCGGCGTTTAAGGTAAAAACATTGTAATTTCCTTTGGTTTTAAAAATAGCAGGGTTTTCATTAATACTTTGAAAATAATGGTAAACTAACAAAGTTGTTGTTTTCCTATTTGTAGGTTTCCTCAAGTTTGAATTCAAAGATGAATAGAAACACTACTCACGTTGTTCGAAAAGAGTGCATTCCCTAGTAAGCCTTTGTGACATCTGGGGTTTTTCCTGCACGTTTGTATGGTGGAAGAAATGAAAGCACCACCGTGTATGATGGTTGATGGCTCAGCCGTGGTTAATATTTATACTATTGTTCTTTTATTTTGAAATTTTAAATTCCCTAGGGGATGTTGTAATGAAAGGATAAAGTATTTTACAGCCGCGAACTCATGATTTTGTTTGAGCCTTCTTAGCCTTAAATGATATAGATGATAATAATTTTTAATATCTTGGGTCTAAGCCGTGACTATATTGTCAACCCACTAGGTACTTTCTTGAAGATTTAAAATGGTTTTTATGCAGAAAAGAATGGTCGTAACTTTAGCATTTTTTGGAGAAGGGTGCAGGGCTTTCATAGCTGTAATTGATAGTTGTTAATTTTTTATTTCGTGACTTCTGTTTAGACATGAAATAGTCATTTTTGGTCACGATTTGAAGACTAGACATATATTATAAAAGGCCACATGCCATACTATACTTCTTCACTTTCGTTTCAGCTTAGTATTGATTTGAGTAGTATTTCAGTTTGTTTTAAATTTAGGTATAAAATGTTATGGTAAATATTTAATGTTATTTACTTCTTTGATGGAGAGAGTTGCTACATGAGTAAGATATTTTGTTTCTTATTAAAGGATTATATTTGAATAATCTTTAGTTTCAAAATTATTTTACTCACACTAAAATTTATTATTACTGTAATAAATTCTCGAAAAGTTTTGCTAGGTTTTTGTATTGTAAAATTGTGAATTTTTACCCTAGTTTTGATAGTACAGATCTCTCAAAAACCCTAGTTATAAAGTACGACTCACTAGGTGATTTAGATAATATAAATTACTCTGAACTAGGTTAAACCTAATTTAAATATTTTACTCTTATATACTAATTATTTAAATTTACTTATTGAATTTATATTATGTACTTTACTAGTTTTGATTATGTAAATATTATATATATTAGTACTTATTATTTAAATTTATTCTTTACTTGTAATTAGATATTTTAGATACTTTGAGTAGAGAGTACAAATACATTTAAACTCTGCAATTAGATTACATAAAACCATGTGGAAGTAATTATTTACATCTACATTCAAAGTTATTGAAATATACTTATCTAAATTTAAAATACCTGTTGTACTAGAGTAATGCCTTGTAAGAGGTGTGGAAAAATATAGTTTGGGTAATTTTCCTATCTATTAATTAACTCAGTATTACATCTACATTTTTACCCTTATCTAACTAGTTATTAACTTTCACAATATAAACAATTGTTCTTTCTTTATCCTTAAAAATGATAAAATAACAATATACTAATCATGAGAACTCTTAAAAAAATTTGAAACAATAAATAATATAATAAATGAACCTAAACAAGTAGAACCTATCAAATAGATGAGGTGACAATAGCTTAAGGAGGTTGTTCCTCCCAAGCAACTCCTTGAGAAAAGATAGTATGGAATTTCTCAGGACCCTCGAGCCTATATCCTAGTCCTCGTGGTAGATTATTGGCAAGAGATATAGTCTTGAGATCCTCTATAACTCCACTGAGTGTTCAGCAGTAACTCAGTCCTGCTTACAATAGTAAGAACTTCAGCTTAGAATAGTTGCACAAGTTCAGTCTTCAACACTTATCCCCTCAAACATACTTCATCTAGTCGCCTCCGTTGAATTCACATGTGCACCTAATTCACTCAGAATGATCACAAATCCAGAACGAACAACCTCATCTCTCTTCAATGGGAAGTTTTATTAGCATGCCTAGGTATTTTGGGTTAGTTTTTACATAATGAGCCCCTGCTTATGCTCCACTTTCTTAGGAATTCTTGACCACATATATAGGGAAGTTGCCACCTGCAACAACTAGAAGTAGTTTGAGGATGCTGCCACTTGTCAATATGCTCTCAACTAGGCCTCCTCCACCAAGTGACCAGTAAACACTCATTTAATAGCTTCCCTAAGTTATTGTCTCATATTTTATTGATTTATTAATAAAATATTCTGCAATACATTAAATTATACTTGACCCCACTTGGTCATTAATTACAAAATTTAACATAAAATATAACATAATGTTCCTCAATAACATAATTTTATTTTGCAAATTATGAAATGTGACATACACACCCCCTTAATCTATAACATCATCCTCGATGTTGTTTATTCGTCATCCTTAGAATTTCCCTAGTTGGATTCTTCTAGACTAAGGTTCTTCTATTTCACCTTCACCTGACCAATGGTGTGATTCCGAAGCGGGATCTCCCTCCTTTCGAGGATACAATCTAGTTCCACTAGAAAATTTCCTTCGAGATCCACCTGCACATCGCTCCAGTTAATAACATGAGTAGCATGATGTGCATATTTTTTTAATACATAAATATGAAAAACATTGTGAACTCTTAAGTTTTGTGAGAAAGCTAACTCATATGCTACCTTTCCTATCCTCGACAGTATTTCAAAAGGTCCGCAATATCGGGGTGCTAACTTAGCACAACTATCTAACCTCAGAGAACTCTTTTTTGGTCTCACCTTAATAAAGACATGTTCACCTACCTAGAACTCCTTTGGAGTATGTTTAAGATGTGCTTGACTTTTCTTTTGATCTTGTGCAACTTTCAAGTTACCATGTACCTATTTTACAATTAATTCCATCTCTTTTAATAATTCAGGCCCTAAAACTAGCTTGCCAACTGGATTACTCCATGAGATGGGTGTATTGCACTTCCTGTGACACAAAATTTCAAAAGGACTATACCTCGCTGAGGCTTGATAGTGATTATTGTAAGCAAATTCTACTAGCTGTACGTAATCTTCCCATTTTCCTCGATGTTCTTTTACATACATTCTGAGGAAATACTCCAATACCTAATTTACTCTTTCATTCAGCTCGTCTGTTTCAGGATGGAAAGAGGTACTGAAGTTTAATGTAGTATTTAATCCTTTAAACAAAGAAATCCAAAAGTTACCCATAAACTTAGGGTCTCTTTCTGAAATTATTGCCTTCGGTATTCCATGCAACCGAAAATTATGTTTTAAGAAAATATCAGCAATATTTGTAGCTTTATAAGTAGTTTTTACATGCATAGAATTAGATTCTTTGCTCAATTTATCAACAACTACCATTATTCAGTCATTTGAGTTTTGATTTCTAGGTAGTCCTATGATAAAATCAAAGCTAATTATCTTCGACTTCTAGCTAGGAATAGGTAATGGCTGAAGTACCCCAGCTAGATGCTGATGTTCAGTCTTTACCTGTTGACATTCAAAGCACTTAGCAATGTATTCTTTCAATTCATTTTTCTTTTTTGGACAAAAATAATCCTTTCTTAGCATGGTTATAGTTTTCTGATAACCAGGATGCCTTGAATGAGTTTTATGAATTTCGTTCAAAATTAGCAACTTAATTCTAGGTACATTAGGTATGTATAGTCTATGTTTATACAATAATAATCCTTTTTCCCTCAAGCTATACCCTGTACTTAAACTTTCTATTAAATTTTCTCTTACCTTTGCTTGTAATTTCTGATCATTTTCATCTTGTCCTATTCCGTCTTCTAGTTGTTCTTCTAAATCTATTTTATAGGTGTTGATTGCTACTATAAAATTTAGTTTTGTAGTTCTGCTTAATGCATCAACAACCTCAATTTATTTTCCTTTAATATGTTTGATTTCAAAATCATATTCGCTAAGGAAAGTTAGCCATCTAGCTTTCCTATCATTTAAGTTAGGTTGATCCAACATATATTTTAACCATTTATTATCTGTCATTAGTATAAAATTCCTTTCGATTAAATGATGAGGCCACATTTTAAGGCATGTATGGAAATAGCTAACTCTAAGTCATAGGTTGCATAATTTTTCTCATGAATCTTGAGCTTCCTAGACTCATAAGCAATGATGTGTCCTTCTTGAGATAAAACTCTACGTAAACCATCATTTCATCCATCGGTACATACTATCAAATATTTATTAGGGTAAGAAATTCTTAAGATTGGTGCGGTGGTTTATAATGTTTTTAACTTTTTAAAGGTGTCTTCATGCTTCTGCCTCCACTCAAATTTCTTCCCTTTCTTGTGCAAAGAAGTTATAGGATTTGCAATTCTTGAAAATCCTTCGATAAATATTGGATAATAGCGAGTAATCCCCATGAATGATCATACGTAAGTTACGTCTTTTGGTACTGGAAATTATTTGATCACCTTTATCTTTTTAGGGTCAACATAAATTCCTTCTTTAGTTACCACAGGACCCAGATACTGAATTTTATCCTTAAATAATTCACATTTACAAAAAATTTCATAGAGTTGATGTTCTCGTAACTCTTGCAAGACAATTTTTAAATGTTCTTTATGTTCTTCTTTAGACTTTGAATAAATTAAGTTTTTGTCAATGAATATGAACACAAACTTATCAAGATATTTATGCATTACATTATTCATCAGACACATAAAAGTATTTGGGGCATTAGTAATCCAAAATGGCATAACTACAAACTCGTAATGACCACACGAGGTCCTAAAAGTGGTTTTAAAGATATCTTCATCTTTGATTCGGACATGGTGGTAACCAGATCGTAAATCAATCTTCAAGAATACTGTTTCTCCATGTATCTGATCAAATAGATAATATATGTGGGGTAACATATATCTATTTTTTATACCCATTTATTTAGTTGATGGTAATCTATACACAGTCGTAGAGTTTTGTCCTTCTTCTTAACAAAAATAATAGGTGCCCCCCAGCGAGACACACTGGGTCTAATATAATTCTTATCAATGAGTTATTTCAATTGTGAATTGGTTCATTTTATTCCAGGATTTTCATCTGGTAAGGGGATTTTGAGTTGGGCACTGCACCAAGTACCACCTCGATAGTAAAGTCTAACTCCCATTTCAGAGGCAGTCCCAAAATTTCTTTCGAAAATACATTTGAATATTCCCTTAGGATTAGAATGTCTTCTAGTTTTGATTTATCTTTGTTATTAGTATTTTATTCATTAATTACTATTACAGAAAAGGATTTATAGCCCTTCAAAATATCTCTCTTAAGCTGCAAAGCAGAAATCTGTCTTATGGTTGTTTTCCTAGGGATTCCTTTTACATTTACTATTTCTCCATTGTTATTTATGCAAGTAAAGGTTTTATTGAAATGGTTCAATACTACCCTATGTTGTTCTAGCCAATCCATACCAATTAACATATCATAACAACCCAAACATAAAACATTAAGCTTAATAGAGGTTTCAAAATTATCCATTCTTACTGTACAATTCTTAACAAAGCTAATTACCTTTCTCTTTGCACTAGTAGCTAGCTGGACTAACTAGGACCTTGCAAACTTTTCAACTAATGGCTTACACTTTTCTACTAAACAAGGATAAATATAGCTTAAACTAGCTCCTCGATCGATTAAGATAGATATAGGTATTTGATTTAGCTTACCTTCCACTTCCACCATGGAATTTTGATAATCCACTTTACTATTCTCCAATGCTGCATTAATCTTGGGTATTGTGCTCGCTAGATCACCAACAGTCATCTCCTCATGTATCATGTGTATGTTGCTAACATACTTCTTCTGTTTGGGTAAAAATGATGCATAATTAGGACCATTACATTCCCAACATTTTATGGGTTCCTTCCGTTCAAAATTCTTGGTATAGTTACTATGGTTATTAAGAGATTCTTTATTTCTTTGACCATTGGGATTTGTTTGTAAATTACTTTTGTTCCCCTGAAAATTTTTACTAGGAAAATTTCATGTGTTATTATTCTTAAAATTTCAGTTAGGTACAAAACCTTTCTTCTTCTGTTCCAAATTATTATTTCTTTTGGCCTTCCAGTTGGTCATACTTTCCTTTTTGCGATTCTGTTCATAATAGAAATTTGCATTTCTCATTACTTCTTCTAAAGTTTTTGGATTGTAATACTCAATTGTGTCTTTTATATGATAGGTTAAACAATTGAGAAACTATTGTACCTTAGGCTTCTCGTCCACAATATACATCACATACCTGAGTAGACTTAGAAATTTACTATTTAATTCTTTCATATTCATTGTTCCTAGTTTTAGTTCATAAAATTCCTTAGCCCTCTCCTCATAGAATTGTTCAAACAAAAATTTATTCTTGAAATATTTCTTAAATGTACTCCAATTACTGTTGTTCTTCCTAATGCCTTTTACTCTTTTTATGTCCTTCCACCAAATATATGCTTTCCCTGTGACATTATAAATAGCCATCCTAGCTTTCAGTTGATTAGAGTAGTTATAAATTTGAAAGTATTTCTTCATCCCAAACAGCCAGGATTCAGCTTCTTCTCCCTTCTCAGTTTCACAATTAAAGGTTGGTGGCTTGATTTTCTTGGATTCTTCATAGATTTCTTCGTAAGGTTTAAACTTTCTCAGAAGATGATAATTATCACTAGTATATTGATAATTATTTTTATGTGAATTGCCATAAACCTCAGAAGATGAGCTACTTTTGATTTTAAACTGTTTAGTATTTTTATCTTTATGTTAGTAAGGAATATCGTCAGACTCTGTTCATTTATCATTTTCCTCATTTTGAAATCTTTCCATCAAAATCTGATTTGGCTCTTCCTGAGTTCTCAAAATTCTCTCATTTTTTTTTACCATTTCCATCTCTGTTCTTAGTTTCTTAACTATTTTTAGTAGTTCACAAGAATTAATATTTATTTCTTCTTGTATGGATTCTCTTTTAGAATTACTTTGTTAAGTAAATGGGGATTCCTCATCTCCATATTCTTTCAATCTTTCCATACCTACAATTAACTCATAAAAAATTTCTAGAAGTATAATTCAAAAGAAAAAAAAAAAATCAGTATACATGTTTTAGATCTATTGTTCTATTTATGCATGTTGAGCCATGTTTAGGCCTAGTGTCTAACCTTGTGCGCTGATACCACATGTAATAACCCAAAAATTTGTAAAAATTTAAAATTTTTCATGTAACATAAAATGTCAAGGTTGTCAATGCCAATGACCATTAACTGTTAGCGGATACTTTAACAGTTAAAAATAACAAAAAGAAAAACATTTATTTTCTTGGATTCTGTATAAGTCATTAGTTTATCTTAAAGTACTATGTTATAAATGTTAAACATAGAAGTTTTTTTTTTCAGAAGGTGAGAAAATAATACTGCATCTTAAACCGATGTTAAGTGTGTTTTTGTCTTCTTTTCTCAAGTAGGAAAAAATCGTAGATGAGATCGGGGCTTACTTAGCTTACAACTAACGCAGTAGAATGATGGTTCTTTTACAAGTTCTAACAAGTAATAAGTTTGTTCCAGTAAAATTTCTAAATCAAGAATGATACTACACTAGCATAGGATAACATTCTAGTAAATAAAATGTTTGTTTGCAGCTTGAACCTGTAAAAGGTAACGTCAATTTTCCTATGTTATCAAACTGCCTAAAGATGGTAAAACAAAACCATGGAAGGATGGGTTATATGCCTGTGATTTTACCACCAAAATGGGATCCAATTAACTCTTCATGCAATTTTCAACTAAATGCCCATGTGTTTACAAAAAGAAATATTTAAGAACACTTCTACTTCTATTCATAAGAATTTATGTCTTAACGTTTTTATAAAAGAAAGGTTATGTTCTGCATGCACATACCTATAGTTACATATCTTTCGTATAGCAATTGAAACATGTTTCTATTATTATGTAAAATAATTATTTGTGTAAACATTAAAATACTCCATGTTGTTGAACTATAACTTGGTTTTCTCGTTTATAAAACTTTGCTTTCTATGAGCTCTTCTTTTGAATAATTAAAATAATAGTAGGTGTTAGAGGGAATCTTGTAATTGCTTATACTGTAGTTATACTTTACATAAAAATAAATTCTAAAGTAAAAGAATTACTTTCTATCTCCAAGATTTATGTTAAGTACTTCTAGGGGGATTAAATTACCCCTTTCAAAGATGTCTTATTATTATAAGTGTAGTCATTTGTTTATGTTCTATGATGAACATAGTTAGAATATAATTATTCCAACTTGTCTAGTAGAAATAACAAGTTAAAATTGTTTTGTTTATCATATGGTTTAATCTAGGAAATCAAAATAAGGAAACAACATTATTGTTAATATGCAAACAAATGATAAGGTTTTGACTTTACCTCGCCAATGATTTGTGTAGAATGGAAATCAGTATTTTCGACTCTAGTTCAAACCCACGATTGTGAAAATAATTAGGAGACATGTGGTTGATGATTGAGGAGTTAGGTTTGTTGACTTTGTTAAAACTTGTCCAAACCCTAACATTGCGATGTATTGGGTTCTTTTGCTTGAGGAGTGGCCAAGCTGGGAGCTTGTGGATACCATGGGAATTGTTTAAACCTCCACAGAGATACACACACAATCCTTCATACCCTCATGAGCTTGTGTAGAGTAGTTACATTACTGTTCTCGACACGAATTGTTCACTGTCAAGAGGTCTTAAACAATGCAACTGGTTTTGTCATCATCTTGAATGATTGTGGGGGTTTTCTTATTGTGCAATGTGAGAAGAAAATTATGAAGAGAAAATTTTCTTGTTTCCTCCTCGTGGTTTTGACCTTACCATATCATGGCTTGGGGTTTTGACTGCATTTTGTACCAACCCAATCATAGGAATTTACCTTCTTTGATGCACCATTGAACTAGACTTGGTGGCTTCCACAACTTTACTGCTGTGTGGATTTTAAGGTAAAAACACCCTAATTTATTTCAGTTTTAAAATCAACATGGTTTTCAAAAAATAATTTGAAAATAAGGGTAAACTAAAAGAGCTATTGTTTTCCTATGTGTAGGTTTCCTCGAGCTCGAATTTCAAGCTGAATAGAAACGCTACTCATGGTCTTCGGCAAGAGCGCATTTCGTGGTAAGCCTCGGTGACTTCTGGGTTTTTTCCTACATGTTTGTATGGTGGAAGAACTAAAAGCACCACCATGAATGGTCGTTGATGGCTCAACCATGGTTAATGGTTATACTACTATTCTTTTATTTTTCAATTTTTAAATGCCCTAGGTGCTATTGTAATGAAAGGATAAAGGCTTTTACAGCCGTGACCTCAAGATTTTATTTGAGCCTTCTCGGCCTGCAATGATATAGATGATAATTATTTTTAATATCTTGGCTCTAAGCCATGACTATATTGTCAAGACACTGGGTGGTTTCTTGAATATTTAAAATGTTTTTTATAGAGAATTCAACATTTTTCAAAAAGGGTGCAGGGATTTCATAGCTATAATTGATAGTTGTTAATTTTTTATTTTGTTACTTCTATTTAGACTTGAAACAATCATTTTTGTTTAGGATTTAAAGCATAGAAATATATTATAAAATGCCAAAGGCCATACTATACTTGTTAAGTTTCATTTCAGCTTAGTGTTGATTTCTGTAGTATTTCAGTTTGTTTGAAATTTAGGTATAAAAGGTTATGGTAAATAGTTAATGTTATTTACTTCTTCGATGAACAACATTGCTAGATCAGTAAGATATTTTTTTTCTTATTACAGGATTATATTTGAATAATCTTTAGTTTCAAAATTATTTTACTAGCAATAAAATTTATTATTACTGTAATAAATTCTGCAAAAGTTCTACTAGGTTTCTTTATTGTAAAATTGTGAATTTTTACCCTAGTGTGATAGTATAGATCTCTTCTAAACCGTAGTTATAAAGTATGACTAACTAGGTGATTTAGATAAACTAAATTACTATGAACTAGGCTAAACCTAATTTAAATATTTTACTATTCTGTACTAATTATTTAAATTTACTTATTGAATTTATATTATCTACTTTACTAGTTTTGATTATGTAAATATCATACATACTAGTACTTATTAATAAAATTTATTATTTCCCTGTAATTAGATATTTTAGATACTTTCACTAGAGAGTACAAATAAAACTAAAATATGCAATTAGATTACATAAAAACCTGTAGAAGTAATTATTTACATCGGCATTCCAAGGTATTGAAATCTGCTTATCTCATTTAAGCATACCTGATGTACTAGAGTACTACCTTGTAAGAGGCGTGGAAAAATACAGCTTGGGAAAATTTCCCATTTATTAATTAACTTAGTATTACTTCTATTGTTTTACCCTAATCTAACTTGTTACTAACTTTCACAGTATAAATAATTGTTCTTTCTTTATCCTTAATAGCATTAAAATAACAATATACTAATCATGAGAACTCTTAATTTTTTTTGAAATAGTAAATAATATAATAACTCAACCTAAACAAGTAGAACCTATCAAATAGATGAGGTGACAACAGCTTAAGGAGGTTGTTCCCCTGAACCAACTCCTGGAGAAAAGCTAGTCTGCAATTCTCACTCCCCCGAGCCTGTCTACTGGTCCTCCTGGTAGAGTCCTAGTGAGAGATGTAGTCTTGAGATCCTCTGCAACTCCTCTAAGTGTTCAGTAGTAACTCAGTCCTACTTACAATAGTAAGAAATTTAGCTTAGAATAGCTGCACAAGTTCATTCTTCAACACTTATGCCCTCAAACTTACTTCAGCTAGTCCCCTCCACCAAATTCACATGTGCACCTCATTCACTCATAATGATCACAAATACAAAATGAGAAACCTCATCTATATTCAATGGGAAGTTTTATTAGCATGCCTAGGTCTTTTGGGTCAGTTTTTACTTAATGAGCCACCTGCTCCTGTTCTACTTTCTTGGGGAATCTTGATAAAAAATATAGGGAGGTTTCCACCTGCAACATCTAGAAGTAGTTTGAGGATGCTTTCACTTGTCAATATTCTCACAACCTCGTCTCCTCCACCAAGTGACCAGTAAACACTCATTTAACAACTTCTCTAAGATGTTGTCTCATCTTTTATTGATTTATTAATAAAATATTTTTCAATACATTAACTTATCCTTAACCCCACTTGGTCATTAATTACAAACTTTAACATAAAATATAACAAAATTTTCCTCAATAATGTAATTTGTTTTGGCAAATTGCGGCATGTAACAGAGAGGGAGAGATAGAGAGAGGGGGGGATGGGGTGTTGTAGGAAATGGAGGATGAGGGAGAGGGGGGAGAGGGAGGTTGAGGATGGGGGATAGGAATAGAGATATAGATAGATGGAGGGAGAGGGAGAGGGAGAGGGAGAGTTAGTAAAAGGGAGAGAGATATAATAGAGAGAAAGGGAGAGGAAGAGAGAGAGACTCGAGAGGGATATAGAGGGAGTAGAGAGAGACGGAGAGGGAGAGAGAGGAAGAGGGAAAGAGAGGGAGAGAGATTGAGATAGAGAGAGGGAGAGGGGGAGGGAGAGGGACAAGGATAAATAGGGGGAGTGCAAAAGGAAGAGTGGGAGAGGGGGACTAGTAGAGGGGGATGGAAAGGTGGAGGGGGTTAGTTAGGGGGGAGATATAGAAGGAGAGAGAATTAGAGAGTGGGAGTGGTAGTGGGAGAGAGGGGGAGATGCAGGAGGGAGGGGAAGAGATGGGGGGTTTGGGAGGGGTTGGGGGATATATAGGAGGGATATGGAGGGAGAAAGAGAGGGAGAGAGGGAGGGAGAGGGAGAGGTAGGGATATGGATAGGGGAGAGGGAGTGGGAGAGGGAGTGTGAGGGAGAGAGTGTGATTGAGAGGGAGGGTGCTAGGACAATAATCATATCAGTATCCTCAACAGAAGGTGTTGTGACCACAATCACATCATCAACATCAACATACAAATGTTGAAGCAACATTATCATCAATATTAGTATAGAAATACTGGAATCACCTCACCATCGTCAATATAGAAATACATAGACTATCTTATCAACATCAGTTTATAAATACTGAAACTAGCTCATCTTTATCATTATAGAAATATTGAAATTGTCTTATCAACATCAATATAGAAATACTAAACCTTCTATATCAAGATCAGTATGAAAATAATGATCTTTCAACATTAATATCAGTATGAAAAATACCAAAACTGTTATATCAATATGGAATACTAAAACTATCAAAACAAAAATCCAAATAGCATCAATATAACAATACTGAAGCAATCATGTCAACAATCATCAATGCTGGAGCAAACATTTCAACAAACATCTCAGCAAACATCAGTATAAGAATACTGAAGCAATCATCTCAACTATCAAGAGTATAGAAATACTAAATATACTTCTTTCTGTTTAACCTCTTCGAGAAGCATCACAGTGAGTTCTCTAGGAAATCTACCTAGGAATTTTGTGTACCATACTAACCCTTTCGGCCAAACAAGCCTATTTATATAGATGGGTATCTTTGGGGACCAAGCAAGCCTTATATGGATTTCTAACTATTTCGGTCCAACCAAGCCTTATCCAGACATACTAAACCCCTTATGGTCAATAGACCTCTTCTGACTTACTAACCCTTTTGGGTGAAATAAGCCTAGCAATACTTACTCTCCTCTAGACTGATTTACTAACCATTGCATCAATCATCCATCTAGTGCCACTCCCTCCTTTGAGAGAGGTCCTATCAAACTGCACCAAGTTTTTCTCGGAAGTGCTCAAACTTTACATGATCCAAAGCTTTATTTAATACATATTCCACTTCTTCCTCTTTAGGAACATGCTTGAGCTTTACAACTCCCTTTTGCAACTTGTTCTTTAACATTATCTACTTGTACATCGGCAA
This sequence comes from Pseudotsuga menziesii, assembly GCA_001517045.1. Taxonomy (NCBI): domain Eukaryota; kingdom Viridiplantae; phylum Streptophyta; class Pinopsida; order Pinales; family Pinaceae; genus Pseudotsuga; species Pseudotsuga menziesii. Next base: position 59,893 of record LPNX010943200.1, read on the forward strand.
CTGCATTGTACATTTACAACTTGCATCAATATTATTTTATGCATATATAAATGTATAGTTCTTATATTGTACATCCACAACTGTATCGTACATCTATAACTTCATCATTTCGTATCTTATAGGTGATTTCATACAATCCTTTCTATAAGTCAAATATAGTTGTATGATTAAAAACATTTCCTACCATATTCAATATGACAAATTATCATGCATAAAAATATATATAATCATGCAACTATTTCTGCTAATGCAACAATCATCTATATCCCGTATACATATGGTGACTTTCTATATGCCTTCCTTCTTTCCAAGACATCATTTCATCACGGAGGTTTCATAAGTAGAAATGGAGTGTTGTACAACAACAAAAGCCACTTATCCATCAACTTCATATTAGTAGTAAACTACAAATATTATAGTATGCAAATACATTTCGTGAATATAGAAGCATATATTTGCACACAACTTGAACAACTAGATATATAGGAAATGACAATTCAAATACCTATCTTTCCTTGTTTGGTATACTCCATATTTATCTTTGCCTTCTTCTATTAATGGAGTCTCTGCCAATGCATTCAACTTCATCGTCTGATTTTGAGGACCTCTTCCTATCCTGTTGATGATCGGAAATACTAAGAAATCCTTTTACACAATAGATCATATATACTACTGTTCCTATGTGTCTTTCTAGTGTGTCTGTTCTTATCCAATGATGAAATGGATACGAGTATAATCTTCATCTTCATCAGTATAATTATTTTGGATCATATTCCTCATTACTTTGAGGAATATTTACTTTCTTTCCTATGATATGAAATATATTCATCCTTGGTTGGATTGAGAGAAACACTCTTCTTCCTGGAACATGTTGGAGTGACATTTCTATTTGTAGCAGTATAAAATCAAACATTTTCGTCATATCTATGCCATACCCTTTACGTTCCACACCATTTGGTTGCATTGAAAGAAACACTCTTATTTTTGCAATATGTTGTAGTGATATTTCTATTCATATAACTATAAACTCAAACAATATCATCATATATTTTCATTACTCTTTAGGTTCCACACCATTTTGTCTGCATATTTTACTTGGATAAGTAAAATGTCCTTTGTATTTCATCATACCGCTAATACTAGGAATCATGTCAAGATTCTCAATCTTTGAGATATACCATAGTCACTCCCTCTGAGGTGGAGCACCTTCCTCCATCTCCACCTGTATTAGGACATTGGAGTGACAAGTATCCTCCTCCGCTACTAGTCTTTTTTGTATATGTGTATGTCACCTGTCGAGGTCACTAGATATCAAGATCCTTCATCTCAAAATTTATTGCAATTTTTTATCTTGAAACCATCTATGATATTTCCATCCTTTATAGGATTATATATTCAACCTTTCATTAAAGTTTTGGATATAAATCACTTTAGCTTATCCTTAAGCTCCTCATGTACCTGTATGTGCTATCCCACAGGTGCCTACTAAGATTGTACCAATCCTTCTGTGCATATGTGGTTCTCTGTAGAGAGTCTTAAATGATATAGGTTGTTTGATATATTATTCTAGTTTGGTTACACCATCTATATAGTGTAATATATAATATTGAAGAAGTGTGTCTAGCCTCTATAGAAGTGTCTTTTCGACTCTCTCTTTTTTATAGAAACCTTGAATCTTGATTCATATCTTTTAATACTTTGATCTGTGGTATACTTGATCTTGTAGATATACTTGGAATACTTCATAAAAGTTCCCATCATATATTGAACTCATATCCAAACACCATTCTATATTATCAACTGGTAGTTCCATATCGTATCATCCTTCCATCATGACTGAAATATTGATTTGTGGGATGTCCTTCTATTCTTGGCGGGAATGTTATTCCTTATTATTCTTTATCTACTTGGAATGAGATGTTAGGGCTTGATTTTCATCTATTCTTATTTTTCCATCAATCAATCGTGCACTCCTCCATATGTGATATTCCTACTAGAACAACTCTCTTTGCTGAATTTAGAACACCATCCAAAATTGTAATTTATGCTTCTGCTTCTTTGACATTGTCTTCAACGGCTTCTAATTGCTCCTTGAGATGAGATATTCTTGTGAAGTAATTATTGGATGATTTATTATATTGAACCTTCACATCCTTGATTTGAGTCCTCAAGTTCATGTTCGTACATGTTGTTCATTTCATAGAACATATCATTGGGAGTATTCGAGGATGATACATGTGAGATCCAATGGAGACGAAAATTCTCATCTTTGTTTTGACTAGGTCCTTATTTACTTTGACTTCATCTTTGTATTTATTTGTAGCTTATTATTTGAAAAACTTATTCATGGAATTATTATTCAAGTATGATAATAATTCTATAGTTCAATGCTTAAAATTTCTTTACTCTTTCAAGCATGTCCTCAATCTTGGTATTGTTTTCCATCATGGTCAAAACTAGAACCTCAAATGGAAATAGAGAGGATGGAACTTGGATGTAATATCCCTCTTGCCTACCACTGAATACTGTGTAAATTGTAAAAAAAAATGGTTATTTTAATTTTTCTGGTGAGGAGCTCAAGGCCAAGGCCCCACTAGGAATAAGATCGGGAAACCTATGTGATTTAATTAATGTAGGAGCCCTAAGTCGTTTCGACGGGAAACACACACAAAAAAAAAATCCACTACGGCTAGAAATGAATGGTTAGGGAGCCAAAATTTGAGGACATAGTCTTACTTATCATTTTGTTTTGGCAGCATTAGAGATAAGGTCCACCCTTTAAGGGATTTCCTACTTCACTGAAATAATTCCAACTAAGAATCCATAGCAGGATTACCAATCCTATTATGGTTAAGCCGCAATAGAGGGAGTCAAAAACCACCCTAATGACAAAATAAAGGAATAAAAGAGTTTAAGTCTTAATTGTAAAAGAAGGGAAAATGACCGAAGAACTTAAGGGACTATGAGTCAGAGCTCCCTTGAACATAGGAATATATCATATTCACCATACCTCGACACAAAAAAAATATACCGTGGCTAGTATCGATTGTATATGACCTATATTCGAAGGACATGAGAAGTTAATATGTACATATATATATTAAATGGGGTTTGGGAAAATCCTACATTTGGTCGTCATGGGGAGTAAAATATAATGGAAGTATATTATACTTAAGGTCCCCTATTAATAGTATTATAAACCTAAGTAAAGCATTAGTATACATATAACTCGACATATATATGTATATTATGAAGACAAGTCAAGAGATTAGTGGTAAGTGTAAAGGGGTTTGACATTTGAGTTAAGAGTGGGTCTCACCTTTAATTAAAACCACTTAATTTCTCTATGCTTTTAAAGCATACAGGAGGAGGATCCGAAGTGCCTTAGGTAATCATTTATATCTTTAATACATGGGTGGTCATATATCTCATCTATTATTGAAACCAACAACTAAAAGTGGAATGCCAACACTAAAGTCCAGTAAAAGATAAATGAATAGTGGGAGCGTAGGTGGTGCTTCCTCTTTATCAGGGGAAAAATTTAGAAACAACAATTTTTTGGGGTTACTTTAGCACATCTACTCACATTACCTAGGATTCTGGCAGTAATCACGGCATGACCATTTCTTGTTTAGGTATTTGTAAGACAGCCGAGAGGAAGGGAAGGCATGTCGAGAATCATTACGTTTACATTGTGGAAAAATTAGGGGAGGGCCGAAGAGAGAAAGGATGGTATTCCTTTCATTGTGTTCGATCGACAGGAGCTCAGTTATCGGTCGAATTTTGTAGTGGAACTCTACGTACCCATGTGATTGAGTTCTATGTCTTCATCTCTGCATTTTTCAAAGGAAAGGATGAACTTTGCGATTCCTTGGGGAAAATCGAGAGGGTTGTGCACTTATGAACGGTCGTGATACCCATTGGGCGGTATGAACATGATTAACCTTTCCTCGTTAGAAGGAATATTCTCATGGAAAAGATTTATAAGTAGTTGTGTATGCTTCTAAACCTGGTATTTTATTGTGGTATATTGTTCCTCCAAATTGTGTTTTATAATATACCTATGGGTTGCCGGCAAAAAGGAAATCCCAAACCAAAACTCACACTTGGGCTTACCCATGAGTTTCTTAACTATGTTGGTACTATGGTAGTCTGCGTTTATGTGGTTGAATAGGTTATTACTGTACTTTTAATGGTACACATCCCCGATCCATAGGAAGCCCCTTAACTTGATTGCGCTTTCCTAAAACAAAATCAGATTGGCAAAGATAAACACAGTGTCTCCTATTTTCTTTGAACGTCCATATTTCCAAATATACATATTCATCATTCCTATTTGGGCGAGTTGAGTTGCAGAAATAATGGCAATAAATGGAGGAAAACTGATCTAGCCTTCATGTTAGATCGTGTATCTCACCCAACAGAACGGTTTTCAGAATGTTAAATCAAAAGATTTACTAACCATTTTAGAAAGTAATTTAGCAAAAGAGTAGATGCAAGTTAGGGTTTTCCTTGGGGTTTTTGCTCTGGCTTTCATAGTATTTTTCTACCATCGCCACTCTGTGAATTCCAGATTATACTTTGTTTGTTGCACACTAATATCGACACATGATGTTGGTGTTTCTAGTATGTAATTTCAACAATTACATTCTCTCATAGGCTACTCCTCTTCTTTTATTGCATGCGATTCGAAATGGATTCATGCAAAACAATGAAATCGTTGTGCATTTTTGGGGGTGAACTCGTGTTTTAATGAAAAGTCCCTACACAATGTAAACATTGTACATTCATGATTTTTTTAATGAAAAATAGATCTAATCCCTAGGGTGAAATCATTGTGAAATCTAAATATTGCCTGCGATAAAAATAAAATAAAAAAGGGGTAAAAACATTGATCTGGTCAGATAAGATCATTGATTATTGAGTGCAGTTTGTGAAATATCTTCATGAGTTAATTTTGTGATATCAGGAGTTCAATTTCTACCATATTGAATCGGACCATGTCCTTATTGCACGATTACACCGTAATCATGTGTAAACCATGTATCTAATAGATAGTCGACCTGAGTTCGTCTTGATTTTTGAGTCCGTGAACAGTTCGAGTGCTTCATAAGGAATGTTCCTGTGATCTCCTTCCAGTGTTTAGATCCATAGTAATTGGGATGCTCTTCACTGTTTTAGATCCCTAGACGATACCCTTTTGGTTTATTTTGACTATATTATGTCATAATCCGGTGGTCATTGTGATGGTTTATGTTTGAACTCTTATTCCGTTGATATGGAAGTTGGTTCGTTGATCTCTCCAATCCAAAAGCCAAAAATAATATACATAAGGATGTGTACTATTTCTTCAATTATGCTCTGTAGAGGCCTGAATGGAATGTAAATTAACTTGTAAAGACCTGATTTGAATCTAAAATAACTTGCAGCAAGATGATGTAGAATGTACTTCTCCTTCGTTGGTTTTATAATAAAGAGAATAATGAATTTGGTGGACCTAACCCTTAGATGGGGTGAGCCACGTATATGACTGTCTACTTGTGTGTTATGTGGTTTATTTTTTATTATGTGTTACTATGCGTTATGTGTATTCTATATTTTGATTCTATTATGTGTTACTAGGTATAAATGTTTTTGAAAATCTTACCAGAATGTCGTTACTTAATATGGAGGTTATTTCCAAATAGTAATGAAGGATTCCAAGAGTACTATTTTATATTAGGTTGATTCTTATTAAATGATGCATGTACTAGACATGAATTATTGGCATACGGTTAGCCTTTTGTTTATGTTCAAAGGACGTAAAGGCCAGTTGATAAGTATTAAATTATGGTGTTGCGTTGAATGAGGGACACCTATGCTATGTATAGAAGGGTTGGATGATATGGAACTATATACACCAAGGTTTTATATTGCTTCAGAACTCCTCCCGTTTACTTTAAGGTATTACATGATTGTTAAAGTTCTCAACCTCAATAGTTTATTATGTTTATAACATGTGAAATAGTCTAATGTGGAATAGTGGTTAAAGTCGTGGGTTAAGGTCTCTTCCTCTACTATAATGATAATAAAATAAGGATCTTAGGAGGAATTGAATAGCCTGCTGACCATCTTACATTTAACCCGGTTAATTCATCATGGTAAGTTTTCTTTTATGTCCAACACCCTTTCCGGGGATTGATGTGCAATATGTTATCCGCAAGTAATTGTGTGTTGGAATGTGGTTATACGAAGTGAGTATATATATTTGGATTGATAGTTGATGTTCCCTATAGAGACCAAACATGTTCTATATATAATTAATGCATTGTATCACAAGTTCATATTATTACTAGGAACACTAATGCATTCCGGATGAGTATATATCATAAATCCAAGGTAAAGCATTTAATAGGAAAACTACAATCTTAAGATTGTTGGAAGGATGATAATGCATAAGAACCTTGACATAGAGTATGTATGTGCCATGAATACTTAACAAAGCAACATGTATGTCTGGATAAGCATATTTGATCTTTGGAGGAATGTTTGAAATAGGAATCTTTGTGTGTTTTCTACAACCGTTTTAATTTGTCTTTTGATAAAAGAGGAAAAACATTTATCTTGAATTGGGGTATGTGATATATGGTATCAGAGCCAGAGTGACAACACTCAATCCTATTTGGGTTCAACATGTAGTTAGGATGCATGAATATGGGTAGCCCTAATCAAATCGATTGTTTTTTGTGGATGCATGACACTGATGAATGAGGGGATAAGTTGTCTGAGTGAGCCTCCAAAGATAGAACAAGGTAATGAAGAGGATCAAAGAAACATCATGGAACAAGGTATAACAAAATTAATTATTTCATCAAGGAAAAAATGGCTCATGACCCATTCTTATGGTAAGGTATTGAAAATTAGACTAAATATTTTTCCAACAATGTTTGAAACTTGAATGAATTATTCTACAATAGGGTATTATATTGGAGTCTATGTATAGTTCTGCTTAAACCCTGAATTCTGGGGAAGGTTAGACTAAAATAGTTACAACTCTTTCTGAAACTTACATAAATATTATGTAAATTAAGGACAACTGCAAAAGGTATCTGGGAGCTTATATTTTAACTAACTATCGAGATTTTATTTAGTAGACGCAAGTAGAACTTAAGTGATTGAGGAATAGGTGGTGGCTCCGATTTGAGCCGTGAGTTATTCTGGCCCTTCAATTAGGTTCCCTGTCTTGGAAGAATTCTATGCAATCATAACTAGAAATTTCAACCCACATTCCACTCGAATAAAGGTGGATTATAAATGTAGTAAAATTATAGGAATAATGTGGTTAGAAGCTCCATGTCTACCTAATTTTTGTATTTATGTATTTTTTTCGTTAAAATTGTCAGGTGTTCATATTAACAATGAAATATTTCCACACTTAGGCTAATGGGATGGTTTTCTAGACTGATTTTGGGATACTCTTGTTTCTTTATGCATTGAAGACAACTTAAAAGAGGTTCACATGACATTTGCGCATGATATGTGGATTCTCAAACAACAAAGTAATTTTAGGAAATCATGTAAAGGTTGTACGATTGGTTGTTGGGAAACAAATTTAAAATTGCCTTCTGACGATCATATTCACACACTTTTTCTACTTGATGGAAGGAAAAATTGGGTGCTACAAAACTTACAAGTGCCTCTCTAAAGATAGTTATTTTTATGTTTAAATTTTGTACATAAAATATTTGACATTCTTTTATTTTGGTTCAATTTATTGTCATATGCTTAAATTTATGAGCAAATTTGATGTAAGAATACAGTATAGATCTACATTGATTAAACATTCTATACTCTACATACTATTGTCCTTGATGCACGACCCTATGAGTATGATATATAAATGAAAATATCATCTATGTTTTGAGTTTTTTTTTAGGACCAAATCTATTTGGAATCGATCAACACGGTATTAATGGTGCAGATTGCGTGAATGGTTAGCTATCATGATTCGCACTTGTGTAATCATAATTCTAGCATTTTTATGAATAAATATGTTTGATATGTGTAGGTGTGACTCATAGGGGGAATATGATAGGTAAAACTTAAATTTCAATTACTTGTCCACTATTGTTACTAGATTTCTACGACTCGTCAGTTGTTAATAATTCTTTCCAATATTTACATATGTATTGATGGTATGATGTCCTTCCATCTAAGTGATATCTAGATTTGATGCCTAAAAATTCCTTTGATCAAAGTGTACGAATTTGGTTATGATTTATATCCTTTGAATCTGATAATAGTTGATGCCCAATCCGTGTAATGCATTGTGTTGGCTTGAACAGATCTAGTAAACATTGCCATTGAAATTGCTGGTCTTGCCTTAAGTCTAATAACGTGTCAGGGTGTCCAAATTCTGCAAATGCATTGAATTGGGGTTCGGGTATAACTAATTTTTGTTTGTTTTTTTCTTAACATTTATATGACGCATGTGCGTAACATGTGATTTAGTAGAACAAATCTAAAGGGAAAATATCGTCTCTGATTTATTTTGTTAACTGAGTCATTTTGAATGCCAAAGGATAGAATAAGGTCTTTACCTTAAAATCATTATAGTTCGGATATTTATAATCTCTGCCTTAATGGTCGAGTTGAATATTTAAAGTATGAATGTTGGGAAATTGTTATTGACATTTTGAAAAATGAAAAGTGAATGAACGACGTATAAACATTATGGACTAACTTTGCAGGAGTATGCATGGGACAGCACCAATTGAAATGGACTATTTTTATTTCCAAAATTCACTGGCTTAAATAAGGGAGCTAAGCCACTCAAGAATGAAGGTTGTTTTATTATCTTATTATAAATTTCGTATTTTGAGGTTTCTATGAACCGAGGTTTAAATATAGATTGTGGTGTTATGTACTGACATTGCAGGGCTTTACGATGATTCTGACCATCTCATGACCAATGTAAGACATGGATTATAAATCCACTTGTAAATAAGTGGTGGTTTATTCTAAATGAGTTATGAGATTGTATGAACCATGAATGATGGTAAGGGTACAATCACTACAATTTAGGAAATGTTGATAAAATGAATGAAAATGATGTTTATCGATAGATGTTAATTATATTAACCATGAATCCAATGTCATGAATGAGGATAATGATAGTGAAGTCATGTTAAGAACCAAAGAATGTGTGTCACAAGTAGTCAAAAGGTTGTAATTAACATTAAAAATGAATAAGGAAAATACATGCTGTAGGAACACAATGTTGTTAGGCAAGCGATTGTCATGTGAGCACATTGGTGTCAGGCATACATGCTACAGGAGCACAATGGTGTTAGGAAAATAGTTTCCATGTGAGTACATTGGTGTTAGACATTTGATGTGGCAAGGAAAAAAATTGATGATCTAACTCTACCCTACGTTTGGGTAGAAAGGAATTTCTGGACCCAAGCGAAGAGGCTTGAGGGGAACCATGTAAGAGTTATGACATCAATAACAAGACCTAGGCAAAGATAAGCATCTAGAAGACATGACGATGTCTGATGTCACTGAGAAGAAAATTTTTGATGAGGATTCAAAAGGGAGAGTAACCTTGGATACATCTGTAAGTCCACATGGAAAACTGGAGAAAGAACTAAAGGGAGATCTTGGAAAATAATGAACAAAAATGTACTTAATGTGTAGAAAGCTCAAACCGGGAGGAATGAGGAATTGTAAAATTGGGTTTAAAATCCTTGTGAAATAAAAGAAATATTTACCTTAGGTAAATGACTAGTTAAGGATTACTTGTGAGTCAATTACATTATTGATGAAATACGTAAGTATTATGATGATAAAAATACTAAAAGGATAATCCATAAAGTGCAATGATGATGCCGCAAAAAACCTACTATTTATGTTTGAAATGAATTATTGACTTCAGTAAAATTCAGGTGGACCCGATTTTAAGTTACACGAAACTGTAGGTCTTGGGAAAACCACAAACCTACAAGGATCAGAAAATACCGAAGGAGATGAGAGCAAGCCAAAGCAAGAAGAGAGGACTTGAGAGAAGAATGAAATTTTTTTGTAGAAACGAGAACACTAAGGACGGTGTTATTTTTAGTGGGGAAGGATGTAATATCCCTCTTGCCTACCCTTGAATACTCTATAAATTGTAAAAAAAAAATGGTTATTGTAATTGTTCTGGTGAGGAGCTCAAGGACAAGGCCCCACCAGGAGCAAGACCAGGAAACCTCTGTGAGTTAATTAATGTAGGTTACCGAAGTCGTTTCGACGGGAAACAAAAAAAAAATCCACTACGGCTAGAAACGAATGGTTAGGGAGCCACAATTCAAGGACATAGTCTTACTTATCATTTTGTTTTGGCAGCATTAGAGATAAGGTCCACCCTTTAAGGGATTTCCTACTTTGCTGAAATAATTCCAACTAAGAATCCATAGCAAGATTACCAATCTTATTATGGTTAAGCGACAATAGACGGAGTTGAAAACCACCCTAATGACAACATAAAGGAGTCAAAGAGTTTAAGTCTTAATTGTTAAAGAAGGGAAAATGATCAAAGAACTTAAGGGACTATGGGTCATAGCTCCCTTGAACATAGGAGGATATCATCTTCACCATAACTCGACACACACAAAAAAATATACAGTGGCCAGTATCTATTGTATATGACCTATATTTAAAGGACATGAGAAGTTAATACATACATATATATATATATATATATATATATTAAATGGGTTTTGGGAAAATCCTACATTTGGTCGGCATGGGGAGTAAAATATAATGGAAGTATATCATACTTAAGGTCCCCTATTAATATTGTTCTAAACCTAAGCAAAGCATTAGTATACATATAAATCCACATATATATGTATATGAAGACAAGTCAAGAGATTAGCGGTAAGTGTAAAGGGGTTTGACATTTTAGTTAAGAGTGGGTCTCACCTTTAATTAAAACCACTTAATTTCTCTAATCTTTTAAAGCATACAGGAGGAGGAGCCAAAGTGCCTTAGGTAATCATTTATATCTTTAATACGCAGGTGGTCATCTATCTCATCCGTTATTAAAACAAACAACTAAAAGTGGAATGCCACCACTGAAGTCCACTAAAAGATAAAGGAATAGTGGGGGTGTAGGTCGTGTTTCCTCTTTATTAGGGGAAAATTTTAGAAACAACAATTTTTTGGGGTTACTTTCCCACATCTACTCACATTACCTAGGATTTCGGTAGTAATCATGGCATGACCGTTTCTTGTTTAGGTATTTGTAAGACAACTGAGGGGAAGGGAAGGAATGTCGAGAATCATTAATTTTACATTGTGGAAAAATTAGGGGAGGTTCCGAAGAGAGGAAGGATGGTATTCCTTTCATTGTGTTCGATTAGCAGGAGCTCAGTTATGGGTAGAAATTTGCAACGCAACTCTACGTACCCACGCGATGGAGTTCTGCGTCTTCATCTCTACCATTTTCGTATCATCTCTACGTTTTCCAAAGGGAAGGATGAACTCTGCGATTCCTTGGGGAAAATCAAGAGGGTTGCGCACTTACAAATGGTAGTGATACCCCTTGGGCAGTATGAACATGATTAACCTTTTCTCATTAGAACGAATCTTCTCATGCAAAATATTTATAAGTAGTTGCGTATGATTCTAAACCTGGTATTTTATTGTGGTATATTGTACCTACAAATCGTGTTTTATAATATACCTGTGGGTTGCCGGCAAAAAGGAAATCCAAAACCAAAACTCGTACTTGGGCTTACCCATGAGTTTCTTAACTATGTTGGTACTATGGTAGTTTGCGTTTATGTGGTTGAATAGGATATTACTGTACTTTTAAGGGTACACATCCCCAATTTGTAGGAAGCCCCTTACCTTGCTTATGCTTTCCTAAAACAAAATCGGATTGGAAAAGATAAACACAGTATCTCCTACTTTGTTTGAACGTCCAGATTTCCAAATATACATATTCATTAGAGGAAATTTCAACTCAAAATGGGCCTTTTAACTTTTATTCAAATTCCATGTCATCATGTGTTAGCTAATGAAATTTCTTTAAATTTAAAATATCGTATAGGTATTAAACACTTTTTTAATATAAATTTGGGGATATGTATTATTAAAAAAACTACTTTTTTTGTTTGTTTTTTTGACATATCTCCTTGTGTTTTTACTCAAATTTCGATCGGGAGATCTTGTTCTGCATCCAACGAGTACCCACTTTTCATACTTTTGATGGACCCCGCTACCCCAAAAAGAAGAAATACCTGAAAAATGGAATGATGACATCATCATTCCATTTTTTTAGGTATTTCTTGTTTTTGGGGTAGTTGGGTCCATCAAAAGTATGCTGAGTGGGTACTCGTTGGATGCGGAATTTAATTCTGCATCCAACGATCTCTCCTAATCGAAATTTGAGTAAAAACACAGGGAGATATGTCAAAAATACAAACAAAAAAGTAGTTTTTTTATTTTCTTCCTCCAAAATTAATAAATATTATTTTATTATTTTAACTATTATTTTATTAATTCATTTTAGGAGGCCCATTTTGAGTTGCAATTTCCACTAATGCATCGTTTGTGTTTGGGCGAGTTGAGTTGCAGAAATAATGGCAATAAATGGAGGACAGCTGATACAGCCTTCATGTTAGATTGTAAATCTCACCCAACAGAACAGTTTTCAGAAAGTGAAATCAAAAGGTTTACTAATTGTTTTAGAAAGTAATTTAGAAAAAGAGAAGATGTGAGTTAGGGTTTTCCTTGGGTGTTTTTGCTCTGGCTTTCATAGTATTTTTCTGCCATCGCCACTCTGTCAATTCCAGATTATACTTTGTTGGTTTCAACACCAATATAAACACATGATGTTGGTGTTTCTAGTATGTAATTTCAACAATTACATTCTCTCATAGGCTGCTCCTCTTCTTTTACTGCATGTGATTTGAAATGGATTCATGCAAAACAATGAAATCACTGTGCATTTTTGGGGGTGAAATCTTGTTTTAATGAAAAGTCCCTACACAATGTAAACGCTGTTTATTCATGCTTTTTTTTAATGAAAATTAGATCCAATCCCTAGGGTGAAATAGATGTGAAATATGAATATTGCATGCGATAAAAGTAAAATAAAAAAGGGGTAAAAATATTGATCCAGTCAAATAAGATCACTGATTATTGAGTGCAGTTTGTGAAATCTCTTCATGAGTAATTTTTGTGATATCAGGAGTTCGATTTCTACCATATTGAATCAGACTAATCCGGAGGATTATTCATCTTTAATTTACACTGATCCAATATGGTACAATAGTTATTAATCTATGGTTCAAAGAACATAACACATGTATGCTCCACACATATGCTAAACATAGTGGTGACATATCGCACTTGCTGCGACATACGTCGCACCTGCAATGACATACGTCGCACCTACTGCGACAGACTTATCAGTTTCTGTGATAGACTTATCACTTGCTATGACACACTTATCACTCGCTGTGACAGACTTAGCTATGACAAAATTATCACTTGCTGTGACAGACTTAGCTGTGACATACTTATTGCACTTGATGCGACATCGTGAAGTTAGTGGTGACATCAAACAATTACGTTACGTGTGACGCTATGGTATGGTGCAACATATGTGCGTAACGGTCATTGCAACGTGTTGTGAGTCAACATATGTGCATGGAGTTGGTTGCAACATTTTGGGAATATGGAACGTCATGGTACCATAATGCTTGGGCAGCGATTTGGCCGAATTGCATGGTTCAGTTTTAGCATATGATTGTAACGTTGATAAATAAGAGAACAGTTGTGGTCTGTTATGGCTCCTCTCGCTAAGTGCTTAAATAGAGGATGCTGGCCATTGTTGGAGGAGGGAGACTCAGTTCGTTCAGAGTGCAGTACATCGTTTCTCTGTTATGCGGAGCTCGGAGAGTTTGCTATAAAGTGTTTCGATGCTGTTACTGTGGAAGTCGACATTCTATGTCATACTTTGGCTTTCTTTGCCTTACGAAGGATAATTGTAATTTCTAGAGAAAGATCTTAAATACTTTGTATAGCATTCTATTTACAGTTGCTGAAGTTGTTTCCAGAACCATTTTGTACCACTTTTAGGAGATTAATTGGATCGGTACCCATTGGAGAGGGACCCGGAGACATAGCCCAGTGAAGGGGGTGAACTCCGTTATCAACTTCTATTTTGTGACTCTCTGATTTTATGTTTATTTTATATATGTTTATCAGTTTTGTTTTCCATCTGTTTTCAGCATTTAATTTATGTTAATGTTGTTCCATTAATTCACCTACTGAACGCATTATTTTTAACACAAACTTTTAATGCACATAAGTTGAGGTCCGACGAATCATGTTATGGTATTAGAGCTGGTTGACTGCTGGTGCAAGTTTGTGAATGCTTACCAGGTCCAGGTTAAAGCTTGGTGAAGGAGAATTACTTGAAGAAGATCATGAGATTGGCTAAAGGAGAACATTCTCAAGAACCATGTCTTCTCCATGAGGGGAAGAAGAAGGACATACAGAATGGGAAAAACCTGTTATTTCAGAAATTGAGTTTCTGGAGGATTTTATGAGCATGAAATCCATGATGGAAATTCTACTCGATGAACGAGCAGAAAGGAAGAAGAAAGAAGAAGGATCTTCATCCAAAGATGCAGAAGTGAAGAAGGAAGAAAAGGCTAAAGTATTAGGAGGTGATGGTGATCCTCTTGATACTACTCAAAATTTCTCTTCTTCGCATGCTTCTCATTCACATAATACTAATGCAAATTCTAATATGCCTTATTTCAAATTGGATGTTAAGTTTGAGCTACCAATTTATAATGGAGAATTAGATGCTGAAAAGTTAGACAATTGGATCAAGCAGCTTGAAGTATATTGTAGGGTGCAGGGCATTAATGATGACCCTTCCAGGATTCAATTGGCCACTTTGAGAATGAGTGGAATGGCTCTTACTTGGTGGGAGAGCAAGATTCAGCAATATCTTCAAAAGAATGGTAAAATTATTTCAGTTTGGAATGAATTCATTGAAGTATTAAGGAAGCAATTTTATCCTTTAGGCCATATTCAACAATTAACCATGGGTTGGAAAATGTTTAGACAAGCTAAAGGAGAAAGCATTCAAGATTATACTCATGAATTCAGAAAGAGGGCTATTGCATTGAATGTTGCATTATATACATAGGAAACTCTTCTTAAGTACATTAGTGGCATGCATTCTTATTTGAGACATACTTTTTTGATGTTTAACCCCAGTAATTTGGATGATGTATGTGTTCAAGCTACCCATTGAGAATCCATGGGTAAGCATGCTAATGATACTTTTGTGAAGAAATCATTTAAATTTGACAGCAAATTGAAAGGTTAAGATAAGGGGAAAAAGAAGATGGCTACTGTTAAGAAAGAGGGTGAAAATCCTATATGTTCACATTGTGAGAAGGGACATGATGTCTCTAAGTGTTGGAAACTTCATCCAGAGTTAAGGCCAAAGAAGTTCGGAGGAAACAAGGATAAAGGAAAAGCAAAAGCTACTGCAACAGTTATTCAAGACTTAGGATCCGACTCAGGTGATGAAACAAAGGTTACAGTTATCGAAATCCAGGGTAAGAATAAAAGTATCTCACTTCCCATTGATACAAAATCAAGTTATAGTGCAAGTACAAATCTGCCATCTACTTCTAAGCTAAATGATAGAGATAGAAGTGCACTGTTTCATGTTTCTGTCATTGCAAATCACACAAAGATTGATACATTGTTTGATAGTGGTTCACAAGTAAATCTGATATCAGAAGAAGAGGTTAAGAAATTGCATTTAGTTACTATGCCTCATGAAAAGCCCTATCCTCTAGGTTGGGTTACTAATGATACATGATTGCAAGTTACAAAGAAATGTGTATTGAAGTTTGCCATTACTGAAAAGTTCATAGATGAGGAAGAACTAGATGTAGTACCACTTGACATTTGTGGAATTGTACTTGGGAGTCCATATTTGTATGACTGGAAAGAAATCTTTTATAGAGAGCCGAATAAGTATCATCGTTTTAAAGATGGTGTAGAATATATTGTACAAGCACATAAGATAAAGACCAATCTAGCCATAGTCTCTGCAGGACAAATGAAGAGGTTGGTAAATGCTAGTAAGAATTTTGTGTTAATGATGGTTAAGGAGAAAAATGATGAGATCTCTAAATATTTTGAAGGGTGTGACCCTGAGCATAAATATGAACTAATTGAAATCATTTCTAAGTATGATGATTTGTTTCAAGATCTGAAAGGGTTACCACCAAAGAGGGAGATTCAGCATGAGATACATTTGCAGCAGGATGTGCCACTCTCGAACATAGCCATGTACCGGATGTCTGTAATGCAGAATGAGGAGATCAAGAAGCATGTTCAGGAGCTGATTGAGAAGGGGGTCATTTGGCCAAGCACTTCTCCTTGTGGCTCTCCTATAGTCTTGGTTCCAAAGAAGGATGGGTCATGGAGGATGTGTATCGACTACAAGGCCCTTAACAAAATCACCATTAAAAACAGGTATCCTCTTCCTCGCATTGATGATTTGCTTGATCAGTTGAAACATGCAATTTAATTTACTAAATTGGATCTGCATAGTGGGTATCATCAAATCCGTGTTGCTGAGAATGATGCCTAGAAAACATCGTTTAAAACAAAACATGGTTTGTATGAATGGCTTGTTATGCCCTTCAGGCTATGTAATGCTCCTGCTACTTTCATGCGGGTCATGAATGATGTCTTTCGACCATTTATTGATGATTTTGTAATTGTATATCTAGATGATATCCTAGTGTTTGGAAAAACCTGGGGGGAACACATTGTACATTTGAAGAAAGTTTTAGATGTACTGAGGAAGGAGAAGCTTTATGTAAAAATGTCTAAATGTGAATTTGCTAAAACTTATTTAGTATATCTGAGCCATATTATTGGTGGAGGCCACCTGCGAGTGGACCCAGCCAAGGTTGTTGTCATTGTAAACTGGCCACAGCCTAACACTGTTATTGAAATTAGAATTTTTCTGGGTGCGGTTCAGTATTGGAGGAAATTCATTTCTGGATTTTCTTCCATTGCTGCTCCATTACATGCGTTGACAAGTGTTAAAGAAATTTTCTAGTGAGGAGGAAAGCATCAGAGAGCCTTCGACACCTTGAATAAAAATATTAGCACAGCACCAGTTCTAACATTGCCATATTTGCAGCAGCCATTTGAGATCGAAACCGATGCTAGCGGATTTTCCATGGGAGCAGTTTTGATGCAAGGAAGGAAGCCAGTCTGTTACCATTCAGAGACATTCTCTACTACGGTAAGTAACTATCCGACTTATGACAAAGAGTTGTATGCTTAGGTACAGAGTGTGAAGAAATGGAAACATTATATCATGGGAAAAGAAATAGTCATACATACTGATCATCAGCCACTTCAATATTTACAATCTCAAACTAAAGTACAACAAAGTAGGCATTTAAGATGGATGGGATTCTTACAACAGTTTCATCTCGTAATTAAGTACAAAAGGGAATTCATAACAAGGTAGCAGACATGTTAGCAAGGCCACCTATGAATGCTTCAATCTTTCTTCAGAATAGTTCATTAACACATGAAAGTTACATTGAACAGTATGCAGAAGATAAATATTTTAAGAAAGTATATGCATCATTAACCCATAGTAAACATGAAGAGAACTATTTTGTGCATGATCAGCTCTTGTATCATCTCGGTAAACTCTGTATTCCATAGAAAGAAAGAGTGCATGTGATCCAAGAGGCACATAGTTCATTGATTGCAGGACATTTTGGAGTAAGTAAAACATTGTTTGTATTGCAGAATCACTGTTATTGGCCTCAAATGCAAGAAACTGTAGCTAAATACATAAGAGGTTGTGTTATGTGTGCAACAAGTAATCCTAGCAATAGGAAATTGGGTTTGTACACACCTCTTCCAGTTTCTTCTCGTCCTTGGGAAAGCATTTCTATGGAATTTGTAGGAGGACTACCTATGTCTAGAAAAGGGAATGATTATCTATATGTTGTTGTTCAGCAAAATATGTATCTTAATGCCATGTAACAAACATATCACTGCTGAAAAAATAGTTCATCTATTCTTTCAAAATGTTTGGGTACATTTTGGGCTACCCATGTCTATTGTATCTGATCAGGATTCCCGGTTCTTGGGAGAATTCTGGTCGACTTTATGGGAGCTTATGGACACTAAATTGAAGAAGAGTACAACTTTTCATCCACAAACCGATGGGAAAACAGAGGTAGTAAATAGGACAGTGGTTCAGCTACTCAGAGGATATTGTAGTAAGCATCCTAAACTTTGGGATTGGAAATTGTAGTATATAAAGCATGCCTACAATCATGCAGTTCATTCTTCCACAAAAAATTCTCCTTTTGAAACTTGTTTTGCTTATCTGCCAAAAACACCGATGGACTTCTCTTTTGTAAAAGATGTAGTGGATGGACATCCTGATGCAGATAAATCTCTAAGGTTCATTAAGAGAATCCAAGCAGTACAGTAGGCAGTTCAAGAACAGTTGGAGAAGAGCCATGCAAATTACAAAGCCAGGCATGACAAGCATCGAGTTGATCATCAATTTCAGGTTGGTGACAAAGTTTGGTTACATATCACCAAAGAAAGGATGAAAGGTGAAGGTAAAAAGATTAAACCTATCTGGTATGGTCCTTTTGAGATCTTGGAAAAGATCAATAGTAATGCCTTTCGCTTGAATTTACCTCCATACATGCAAATTTATTCAGGTGTCAATGTTGAGAATCTTCAATTGTATGAGCCTCCTATGATCATGGATGAGGAAATTATCATGTAGATTCCTTCAGCTGATGATATGGCACCCAAATATATGAATGAGTTGCAGGATGATGTTATTCTTGACAAAAATGTAAGGACTTCATGAAGGGGGAATGCTGGGTACTTTCGAGTGGGACTTAAGGGCATGCATCCTAGCAAAGCAAGATGGATGGAGATTGGAAAAGTGAGGGAGCTATACCCTCACTTACTTGTAGAATAATTCAGGCTTTTGGTGGTCCAAAACCTCTCCAATGGGGAGGAATGATCCAGAGGATTATTCATCTTTAATTTACACTGATCCAATATGGTAGAATAGTTATTAATCTATGGTTCAAAGAACATAACACATGTATGTTCCACACATATGCTAAACATAGTGGTGACATATCGTACTTGCTGCGACATACGTCGCACCTGCTACGACATACGTTGCACCTGCTGCAACAGACTTATCACTTGCTGTGATAGACTTATCACTTGCTGTGATAGACTTATCACTTGTTGTGACAGACTTAGCTATGACAAACTTATCACTTGCTATGACAGACTTAGCTGCGACATCGCGAAGTTAGTGGTGACATCAAACAGTTACGTTACGTGTGATGCTATGGTATGTTGCAACATATGTGCGTAACGATCATTACAACATGTTGTGAGTCAACATATGTGTGTGGAGTTGGTTGCAACATTTCAATAATATGGAACATCATGGTACCATAACGCTTAGGCAGCAATTTGGCCGAATTGAATGGTTCAGT
Organism: Pseudotsuga menziesii; assembly: GCA_001517045.1. Lineage (NCBI taxonomy): Eukaryota > Viridiplantae > Streptophyta > Pinopsida > Pinales > Pinaceae > Pseudotsuga > Pseudotsuga menziesii. The sequence continues at coordinate 79,485 of LPNX010943200.1, forward strand.
TTTAGCATATGATTGTAACGTTGATAAAGAAGAGAACAGTTGTGGTCCGTTATGGCTCCTCTCACTAAGTGCTTAAATAGAGGATGCTGGCCACCGTTGGAGGAGGGAGACTCAGTTTGTTCAAAGCGTAGTACATCATTTCTCTATTATGTGGAGCTCAGAGAGTTTGTTGTAAAGTGTTCCGATGCTGTTATTGTGGAAGTTGACATTCTCTGTCATGCTTTGGTTTTCTTTTCCTTACAAAGGCTGATTGTAATTTTCAGAGAAAGGTCTTAAAGACTTTGTACATCATTCTATTTACAGTTGCTGAAGTTGTTTCCACAACCATTTTGTACCATTTTTAAGAGATTAATTAGATCGGTACCCATTGGAGAGGGCCCCGGAGACGTAGCCCAGTGAAGGGGGTGAACTCCGTTATCAACTTATGTTTTGTGACTCTCTGATTCTGTGTTTCTTTTATATCTATTTATCAGTTTTGTTTTCCATATTTTTTCAGCATTTATTTTATGTTAATGTTGTTCCATTAATTCACCTGCTGAACGCATTCTTTTTAACACAAACTTTTAATGCACACAAGTTGAGGTCTGACAGATCACAGACCATGTCCTTATTGCAGGATTACATCGTAATCATGTGTGAACCATGTATCTAATAGATAGTCTTCCCGAGTTCGTCTTGATTTTTGAGTCCGTGAATAGTTCGGGTGCTTCATAAAGAATGTTCCTACTATCTCCTTCCAGCGTTTAGATCCATAGTCAATGGGATGCTTTTCACTGTTTTAGATCCCTAGATGATACCCTTTTGGTTTATTTTGACTGCATGATGTCATAATCTGGTGGTCAGTGTGCTGGCTTATGTTTGAACTCTTATTCCACTCATATGGAATTTGGTTCGTTGATCTCTCCAATCCAAAAGCCAAAAATAATATACATAAGGGTTTGTACTATTTCTTGAATTATGCTCTGTAGAGGCTTGAATGAAATGTAAATTAACTTGTAAAGGCCTGATTTGAATGTAAAATAAATTGCAGCAAGATGTTGCAAAATGTACTTCTCCTTCATTGGTTTTATAATAAAGAGAATAATGAATTTGGTGGACCTAACCCTTAGATGGGGTGAACCACTTATATGACTGTCTACTTGTGCATTATGTTTTTTTTTTTATTGTGTGTTACTATGCATTATTTGTATTCTATATTTTGATTCTATTATGTGTTACTAGGTATAAAGGTTTTTGAACATCTTACCAGAATGTCGTCACTTAATATGAAGGTTATTTCCAAACAGTAATGAAGGATTCCAAGAGTACTATTTTATATTAGGTTGATCCTTATTAAACGATGGTTGTACTAAAAATGAATTATTCGCATACGGTTAGCCTTTTGTTTATGTTCAAAGGATGTAAAGGTGAGTTGATAAGTATTAAATTATGGTGTTGTGTTGATTGAGGGACACCTATGCTATGTATAAAAGGGTTGGATGATATGGAATTATGTACACCAAGGTTTGATATTTTCTTGGGAAGTCCTCCCATTTACTTTAAGGTATTGCACGATTGTTACAATTCTCAACCCAAATATTTTATTATGTTTATAACATGTGAAATATTCTAATGTGGAACAATGGTTAAAGTCATGGGTTAAGGTCTCTTCCTCTACTGTATTGATCATAAAATAAGGATCTTAGGAGGAGTTGAATAGCCTGACCATCTTACATTTAACCTGGTTAATTCAGCATGGTAAGTTTCCTTTTATGTCCAACACCCTTTTAAGGGATTGATGTGCAATACATTAGCCGCAAGTAATTGTGTATTGGAATATGGTTATAAGAAGTGAGTATATATATTCGGATTGATAGTTGATGTTCCCAATAGAGACCAAACAAGTTCTATATATAATTAATGCATTCTCTGACAAGTTCATATTATTACTAGGATTTTCTTGTGGAAGAGTATATGTCATAAATCCAAGGCAAAGCATTCAATAGGAAAAATACAATCTAAAGATTGTTGGAAGGATGATAATGCATAAGAACCTTTCCATAGAGTATGTATTGTAAAATCCCCCAGTTAGTTTAGAGCTATAAAGAATTCAAGAAGTCTGCAAAAATAAAAAATTTAGTAATCTTTTCACCGATTGACACAATTGTACTGCAATCATAATCATCATCATCATGTAGACAAAAATAAATAAACCAGCACAAGATATAATACAATGAGACAACCGAATTCATGTGGTTCACCCCAACCTTGGGGTTACATCCACCAAAGATAGTCCAGACCAAACCGTCTGGATTTTTTATATTTTCATTAAGTATTCAACAAGGTTACAAATAGGCAGTACCAATACTGCAGCCTTTCCACCTATATCTCTAATAGTGGACACTACAAAAATTACAAAGTGTAGTGTGAAGCATGGAATATTTAATAAAAAGGAAGTTACGAACCGCAACAACTGGTTGCCAAGATTTCCTATCGAACTTCACCGAATCCCACTTAGGGAGTATTTCTCAGGAAAATAATCCAATGAAGAATTCTATAAAGAACATTACATCTCCACATCTTTATCTTCTCAAGATGTATATCTGACAATGTACATGAGATAATATATATATAGACATATTTCTTATATATTTATAAAACATTAAAATCAGTATTTCTTTTCTGTGGAGGTTCATAAGACCTTAAATATCAGCGTCTTCATTTTTCTCAATATCTATGGGTATTATGTATAAACATTTTATATATAAAGAACACCTCTATTATAAGAAAATTCAAGCGCCCAATGCCCAAACCAGGATGCAAAAGCACAGAACAGGTGCGGTTGAGATACTACCTTCCAAATCAGAAAAAGGGGAGATGCAGTTAAGTATTAAATCTCAGCTGGGTTTCTAGATTGGTATTGAACACCAACATAAGCAAGGATTCGGCATACCAAGACAAAAACGATAGTCAAGGATAGATAGTGGCTTCTGTATTTTTCCTAAATCTGAAAAGCGAACCCCAACCTTCACCCAGAGGCTCTCCATACCCATACTCAGCAAAATAAAACAACCCAAAATGTAAAGAAAATCCAAAACGCAGCTACGGTATGTCTAGCTCGCAATGAAACTTCAGGGAAAAAGACTGAAAGTGATACTACTGTGCACAGGCAATCCACCCCAAGGTGGTAATGGGAAAACAGCTACAATACCCAAAAATATTGCATCCTCCACCTAAAATATACAGGCTCGATAAGAAAAACAAAATCGATATGCAGAAGAATCGAAGTCTGGACAGCGATCTCCACTTGCATGCTTTACAAAAGAGGATGGCAATTGTTGCCTAGGGGAAAACCCCCATGTTGTCAAAGACATACTATGGATCTAACTCAAAAATAAATCTTGCAAGGAAGATCGCACAGATTGGAAACTCCAGCCACATGAATTTGGAATCAGCTTCCGAAACCGCGGACCAGAACATTGCAAAGGTTATAGCCAGACCCTAGCTAAATTATATTCTTTTACCAGGATAACATCGCATGGTTTTTTCAGAGCTGAAACATAAAAGAATCCAATCGCCTATAACCCGAGTTGCAATATCTCTATTTTATTGTGAGATTTTTCATTTGTTCAACTTTCTAAGGGACCATAGTGCATACCTCAGAGCTAAGGCCATAAATCACGTCATCTTCCATAGAGCCGAGATCCAGTCGTTGTCTACATCCTTCAGAGCAGCAGGCTGCTCCTCCTGAAACAAGTTTTCTATTTCCCCCCCAAAAGAAAAACCCAGCATTAGAATATAGAGCTGGCGATTCCTTTTCGCTCAGCATGCTTTTTCCTCTTTCTTTAATCCTACTAAAAATAACCTAACAGCAATCGACTCTTTCCCATAAGTGTGCCAAACTTTCCTGAAATCACGGCAGAAAAAATTTGCCATTGCTAAGGCAGGTCTCCGTCAATCTAGCTGTCAAAAGCATTGCCTCCAACACATGCGTCCAATCCCTAATAGTTTTTCTGACATATTTCCATTTGATAAAAATATGTCCGTTGCACGCTTTGAGAATCTATGGTGGAAGTACTAAATTTCCTCTCGCTTCATAAAGAAGGAAAAATATTCCTTTCATAAATGAAATTATCCTTTCATTTATAAGTTATAGGTAGATATATATTATTATTATTTTCCACTAGGTAATAAACCTATGTTAAGGATTACTTCCGTTGTTAAGGTTATAAGGGGTCTTTGGTAAAATATAAGTACCCTATACTTTACTCATCAGGCCTACCAACGTAGGCTTCCCTTATCATAATTAATACACAAGCGTATTGGTGTGTATGTATATAAACACTTATTTTTATATATGTATACACACGTCTTAACTTCATAAGTTCTTCCAATATCTGCAAGCTATTAAGACATTTCTTGCATCCCTTCTTGTTATGGGAATAATTCCCACTATTTCCTACACGGGAATAGCAGCTTAATATTTTACTCGTTAAAGGATAAAATCCCCAACTACTCGACTCTACCCACTTATCATTTAATATCATAATGTTATGATATATATACGCCTTTCACAGATATTTATAATTTTATAACCATATAGTTATATGTTTAATGGTTATATCTTAGTAGGGTTTCGCATGGTAACCTTTATCCGCAATTCCATCATTTTTATCATATAGTTTGATGTCCTAAGACATCTCTTTCCCTTTGTTAAAATAGGATCTTGATGATCACTCGTTCTGTTGGCCTTTAGTTAAGTTGCATTATGTCTCCTAAGTATTTTTCACTTAGACAGTTAACCAATTATAAGCCACAAGGTGATGTCTTGGGTGGGGCCTTGGCCTTGAGCCCTCACCGAGACTAATACAATAATATGCAAAATTTACAAGATATTCTAGGGCATAGGAGAGGGATATTACATCCTCCCCCCCTAAAGAAAGAACACCGTCCTCGGTGTTTCTTGTTTCTTTGACAAAACTTTTATTCTTCTCTGGAGTCATCTCGTCTTACTTCGCCTTGCTCGGATCTATTTGATTTTATTTTCTGATCTTTGTAGGTTTGTAGGACCTGCATTTTTCCTGTAACATAAAATCAGGTCTACCCGAATTTTTCATAGGTAAGAGTCAATTCAGCATGAAACATAATTAGCAGGTCATTTGCAGCATCATAACTACCATTCAGTCCTTTCCAATAATCCATGTCCAAATTACAATTCAACTTAAACAAAAGTCATAGATTCTCTTGCAATCTGCAATTTTTCTAATGTTCCTGGGTGTCATATTACCCAATTATTTTCCATAATGCAATTTATACATTAACAAAAACATGACTACAAGCATTGAAATCCCATTATATCAATAATGTCAATCAATCAGCATATTACCTCATCGGTACTTGTTTACCTGCAATACACATACCTTTTTCCGCATTGTTCATTTCTTGGATGTCCTCCATCCCAGCACATCAAGTGCCAATAGTACTTCAAGTACCAATCCAAGTCACCCAACACAAGGACGATACCAACCCTTCGTGTATCTCCTCTGTGCTTTTCAGGGTGCTTGTCATTATTCTTCATGCAAGCCACCCAACAAAAGGACAATACCCTGTACCCCTCTTAGCGGTATCTCCTTTAGGGTGCTTCACCAAGCTGAGGCACTCCGTTCTCGCACACCTCCACAGCGCCTAGAGGTTATTCTCTTCATAGAGTCCCCCAACTCATGTGACAGTCCTCTAATGTGTGCGGAACGAGTCTTAACCACATGTCTCACATCTGGGTGTCCCCAGAATGCATAATGGTCCCTCGCTGGCCCGGGGGAAAACAAGGTAGATTTTAACCACTACCTCCATCACCACTCCCCCTTCTGGTGATAACTTTATACACATGAGATTAAGTCCTCTTTTATGGCCATAAATCCTCATGCCTGCAAACACTTTATAGGTGGTCAGTTTATCATATTATCAATTCAAAGAACATCAAACTTTTAGCATAAATCATGCCTTACCCCATTTCTCATTCATTAGTAAGAGTCGTTTTCAGTTCTTTCAACACCAGAATTTGATAAGTAAGCATTCCACTAAGCCAGAAACCTTTTCAATTTACAACAATACAATTCACAAGGAGCCACATATAGCCTGAGAATCTGACAATGCAAATACTCATTAACTTCAATTTATTACAACAGAAAAAAAAATTCACTTACTGTTGCCATTTTTATATATATCACATTTGAACTTTTAAAGTGCTTGTCAATGCCATAAGACAATCATCCAAAATTTGTTAGCAATTCTAAACAAAGTAAATTGCCTGCAATTAGCCTTGCCATAATAAGGTCAGAAAATCCCAATCGAAAAGACCAATTTAAACAACTATCTTAGTTAAACTGTCCCTTGTACAATATCCATAATTAAAATAATTTCAACCATTGGAATGGGCATCCTACTGATAAATAATCAAAAACAAAAACCTGAGGTAATCGGGGACATCACCAGTTGTAAGAAAACTCAACAGTAGCTGTCTCGATGAAGTTGGTGCCTAGTAACACTATATTACTCGTCTCCATTTCCATCAATGCCATCTATATTACTCGCTTCAATTTTAGGTAACTTTCAAGCCATGCCATGATGGTTGGCGCGCCCAGCTTTTCAAAACACCTTTACTATGAACAATTGAAGGAGCTATACCGAAGCCATAAACGCCATAGACCGCTCAATTCAACAAAACCAAATTGCAGCAAAAGGCTATATTATTCAACTAGAACATACAGTATTGATTCTTGAATAAATACATATTTGCCTACTAAATTACTGCTACACCTTTAAACCAAACACTAATTTCTACCATTATCTTGCATACTAATACCATAATTTGAACATCAAAACGACACCCCGTTTTTACATTTAAAATCTCATACATCATTTAATCATTCACACATCAAGAATAGGGAGTGTTTTCATAATTAACAATTCCAGCTATTGTTTCACATCAAAATTAGACAACGTTTTTTCAGTCTTATGAGAAAATATATATATATCAATCCATGTCGCAACCGTACCCATTTTATTCAATAAATTTATGTAAATAAAGACACATGCAGTAGGTTAAATAAATGCATATCCATACATAACTTAAGATCCACCTTATCAAAATGTTGATCGGTTCTCTTAATTCAAACACACAGCTATTCTTAATTCAAATACATAGCTACAGCAAAAGGAAAGGCTGTCCCCAAACATAGATATGATTCTATAGGAAAAACTGCACAATGATTTCACTTAAGTAGTGGGTTGATTTCTCACCTATATGCAGTGAATTTACACATCTTCGGCAACCGAAAGGTTGTCACCCATCTTGGATCATAATTCTATGGGCAAGCTGCACAATGATTTTAGTCACAACTATTTCTGACATTATTATTCTTAACCATTATGAAGCTTTCATTTAAGAGAACGAAGGCAACTACAAAGAGACTGGCGAGGTTGCCTCCAGTAAAGCCCTTATTTATACTATGTTATAAACCTCAAGAATCTTATATCTTACCACAATATACTCTATGCACTTACTCTATATGAGATTTACATGAAGATAACATATTCAGAACTATATATATATACTCCATGTGAGAATTGCAACAATATAACCCATTACATCACTATAAGAAATTTAGGACAATATACTCATATAGAGGTGATTATGTCAGTGATAACTGCAACCACCCAATTGACCATGAGCAGCTGTACTCATAAAAAAAAAATTTTAAAAAATGAATACATAATTTTCCCATTTTCAAATTGCCACACTATCGACGAGGTACCAAAAGGAAGAAGCAGAGGGGATCTACAGGATGGATCCTTCATCCAACCCACCTCACGGACAGTTTAATGTTTTTCACTCAGTTCGC
>LPNX010943201.1:0-41984 GCA_001517045.1 Pseudotsuga menziesii
TTACAGCTCCATATTCAGTCTCCATTGTTGATAATTTGCATGATCAATTGTTAATTGCTGTGAGTGAAATTAATCTACTGCAGGCCTGAATTTCTATAGTGAATACATTCTGAAGTTACAATTACATCAAAACTCCCTCTTAACTAGGAAGGTATTCACTCGACACAATTTATCAGCACAAGTCTTCTTCTCTGTATCATTTGGGTCATCGTCAAGTCTTCGTCATCTTCAAAGTCATTTTCATCTTCAAGTCATCTTCATTTGTAATTCATCCTCATATGTATCTGGATCATCACTCGATCCGGATCATCATCACTGAATTTAGATCATCACTCGATCTGGATCATCAAAGAGCATCATCACTGGATCTGGATCGTCATCACTGAATTTAGATCATCACTTGATCTGGATCATCATAGAGCATCATCACTGGATCTGGATCAACATCACTGGACTAGATTTGGATCATCTCTCGATCTAGATCAACATCACTGGACTGGATCTGGATCATCACTCGATCTGGATCATCACTGGATCTGGATCATCACTTGATTTGGATCAACATCACTGGACTGGATCTGGATCATCACTGTTGGATCATCATCACTAATTATTCTCGTCACAAGAAGTTCTACAGATCCATCCCTTTTTCATGCTGGTTGTAGGCCTACCCATCATGTAGGTCTTCGCCCAGCACTTACATTTGACCTACTCGTCAGAAAGACACGCCCAGCACTCACATCTGATCATGTAGGAACTAATCCTATAATCATATCAGAATGGCCCAGCACTCACATTCACCAGCATGATAGGACACACCTACTATCATCTATCGAAAGGCACAGCACTCACATCTACCAGCATGGTAGGACACACCTACTACCATCTGTGGAAAGGCTCAGCACTTACAATCACCAGCATGGTAGGACACACCTACTACCATCTGTTAAAAGGCTCAGCACTTACAATCACCAGCATGGTAGGACACACCTACTACCATCTGTGAAAGGGCTCTGCACTTACAATCATCAGCATGGTAGGACACACCTACTACTATCTGTGAAAATGCACTACACTTACAGTCACCAGCATGATAGGACACACCTACTATCATCTGTGAAAAGGCACAGCACTCACATCCACCAGCATGATAGGACACACCTACTATCATCTGTGGGAAGGCTCAGCACTTACATCCATCTAGGCGGGAACACATCCTACTCACAATGATGGAAGGGCGTGCACTCACATCTAATCATGAGGGAACACATCCCGGCAATCATATCAGAATGGCCCCCAGTCCTCCTCGACTGAGCTGCCTGGTAACTGACCAGGCGCCTCCATTCTCCTAGAGAATGGCAGTTGCCCTTACATCTGACCTGCTCGTTGGAATGGCCAACACTCACATCTAACATGGAAGGAACTCAATCCTTTAGCCATGACATAATGGTTCAGCCCTTACATTTGATCAAGTGGGAACACATCCCTCTATCACATCAGAATGGCTACTCAGTTCTATACTGAGTGTTCCTGGTAACTGACCAGGTGCCTCCATTCCTAGAATGGCAATTGCCCTTGCATCTGTCCTACTCGACAGAATGGCCAGCACTCATATCTGACATGAAAGGGAGCAACCCTATCACCATGACAGAATGGCTCATCCCTTATAGCTGACCTACTCATCAGAATGGCTATGGATCTTAGCACTCATATCTTACATGGAAGGAACCAATCCTCTCACCATGAGAGAATGGCTCAGCCCTTACATCTGACCATGGAAGGAACCAATCCTCTCACCATGTCAGAATGGCTATGGGTCTTATCACTTTCTCTTAGAGGAAACCTCGATCTAGAGAACACCAAGCTTCTCCCTGAAGTACTCGAACTTCAGCCTAGCCAATGGCTTTGTCAATATATCAGCTATCTATTCCTCCATCGCAACATACTAGAGCTTCACTGCTCCTCTCTGCACCATACCCCTGATATAGTGATACTTGATCTCAATATGCTTTGACTTGTCATGGAACACTGGATTCTCTGACAACTTCACGCAACTCTGGTTGTCACAATGTATACAAGTAGCATCCAACTGGAGATCAAATATATCAGACAGTAGCTTCCGTAGCCATACGGCCTCACAACTAGCTGAACAAGATGCAACATACTCTACTTCAGCTATACTCAGTGCCACATAGGATTGCTTCCTGCTAAACCAAGAGATCACTCCTGATCCCATACTGAAGCAACATCCTGAAGTACTCCTCCTGTCGATGGCACTACCTGCCCAATCTAAATCAACATAACCCTCCAAGTTAATTTTTGATTCGCATCGTACTTGAGCCCATAATCAACTGTACCCTTCAGGTACCTCAGAATATGCTTTGCAGTAGTCAAGTGAACACTACTCAGATCTGTCAAGTACTGGCTCAAGGTGTTCACAACAAAGCAAATGTCTGGTCTCGTGTTCGTCAAGTACATCAATGACCCAATGATCTGATGATACATTGTAGCATCAACCGACTCTGATGAAGCATCACTCAATAGCTTCGGGTTCGATGCCATAGGTGTGGCCATAGCTTTGCAGTCCATCATCCCAAACCTCTTCAGGATATCTACTACATACTTCCCTTGTCCAAGGAAGATTCCATCTGTACTCTGCCACACCTCCATACCTAGAAAGTAATGCATCATCCCTAAGTCCTTCATTTCGAACTCAGCAGCAAACTTTCTCTTCGTATCAGCAATCAATCCATCTGTACCTATCACAAATAGATCATCTACATACAGTAGGAGCATCACTGGGTTTCCATATTCAACCTTGTAGTAAAGTTTGGAGTCTGCTTTACTCTTGGTAAAGCCTAAACTGGATAGAAAGTTGTCAATTCTACCGCACCATGTCGAACCTCAGGATATTTTGTAGTTACTCCCTCTTAAGCGAAGCATCGTACTCCATCTGTCTTCAGTACTCTATGCACTGAAACATTATGTACTGGAGTGACAAGTAGTATCCATCTAGGATCATTGGATACCAAGATCCTCTATTTTGACCTTTTCCAAAAGTTCTTCTCACATCCATCTGTGAGCTTGTCATCCTTTATCAACCTTGTAGCAAAGATTAAGATATTCATCAAGCTCATCATGTATGTGTTATTCCATGGGTGTTTTCTGAGCACGTACAAGGCCTTCTCTCATTTGCACACATGATCATGTCATGTGACTTCACTTCTAGTAGCTGTAAGTGTTTCTTCGTAGTCTATGCCTTCTTTTCATGAGAAGCCTCATGCTATGAATCTTGCTTTGTATCCCACGATGTTTCCATCTACTGCATGATGGAACTACGAACTTCTCTTCAGGTCTTGATAATGCATCCTAGACATCATTCTTCTTCAGCTGGTCTTCTTGGTTACTTCTTCATAGTTGGAAGATTCTGCATCAATGATGTCATTCCATTCATCATATTATTCTTCATCTTGAACTGTTGTCACTTGTTCTTCAGAACAAGTTTCATCCTTCTTTCCTTGCAGGCGATTATGTATGCGATCTTTCCTACAAGTCAAATGCATTTGTATGGTTAGAACATTTCATAAGGAATATTCATACTGGAAAATATTTATGCATAAATATATGATCATGCAACTACTTTAGCCAATACAACATTCATCCATATCTCACTAAAACTTTCTAGATGCCTTCCATCTCTACCAGGACAACATTGAGATTGTGCACTAATCCAATATGTCAACAAAGAGGTTTCATTCTAGATAAGTGGCAATGGAGAATTTGTATAGCACCATGAGCTACTTACCCATCACATGTATATTAGTAGTATACTGTCGTGAATGCAAACATCCTATCATGCATGATACATCAACTGAATATAAACAAATGCATAACAAAACAATATCATGAAATGACAATTGAATACTTATCTTTATTTGTTTCGTGGGTAGACTCCTTCTTGAGTCTTCAGCTTCATCGTCTTCTTCATTCATAATAGCATCGTTTCTTATCCAAAAGCTAAAGTGGATAAGAAGTTCTTCAAGAGTTGAGTTCTTCATATTCCTCATTGCTTGAGGGATCTTCTTTGGATGGTAAGAGCTTGATCTTCAGTTGCTCCCACCTTCTCTTCTCGAGCTTCTTCTTCTTGTGAGTTCTCTTCCCAGAGTTTACTGAAATTAATCACTTCCTTCTGGCACACATTCCTCGAATGAATGAATCCCACAATCCTGGGAGGCCATTCAAAATGGCCATCACCACTTCTGCATTCTTCACTTCTTCTTTTACCGCTTCAAGTTGTTCTTTGATTTGAGAGACTCTTATGATTGCATGGTTTCTGCATTCTGTATCTTCACATTCTTCAACTGGTTTCTTAGGGTCATATTTTGGTTTCTGTTCTTCCCTTCAAATATCTTGGTCAAGGAATAAAAACATCTTTGGTGTATTTAGGGAGACACTTGTAGTACAAGTTGATCTGTGACTGAATCAACCATGATCTTCTTCGCCTTAACCAAGTTCTTCTTGAGTAAGGCTTTGAGCCTCATCTCCCTCTGAAACTGGAACCTCTCTACTCATGTAGGTGTCCAATCCATTTTATTCAGAGAGATCAAATACTTCTATGCTTGGAAGTTTTCAACTTCACCAAGCTTATCATAAAGCTGATGTGATAGATCACTTTGAAATGAGAACCTCAAATGAAAGTAGCAAAGGATTAGATCTTACTGATTTGAGGTGTCCGTCTTGGTTCTGGAGCTGGCTGATCTAGGGTTTGTCACAGAAACCCTAATTTTCAAAACTTGGAATATTTCAGATCTGATTGGATAAACATATATATCTCTTCAAATGGATCTGTCCAATGTACTCCTTTTCTGAAAACAGTGGAGGGAAGCTCCTGGAACAGGAAGCCCTAGATTTCCAATTTCTTCTGCAGAAATGCATGTTAATGTTTCTGTGATATATATGAAATTACTAATCCTATATGTCTGAAATTTTGTACTGAAGTAACCTCACATGTCCTTGATCTAACACCATAACTTTCATCATAATTTGTTTCACCATTTGGGATTTATGATCCTTTTCCCAAGGTGACCTGTTACAGGACTGTTCAGAATAGTGATGTTGTATGGAATTCCACGTGTCACTGGTTCATCTTCTAAGTCTGATATTTGGACCATAGAAAGTACGGTCCGTTCCCTTTCTAAAACATCTTCCATAATTTCATTTAGACCTCTGTATCCCAATATATTACAATTATCCCCAAGTGTCCTCTTTAGGGATGAATTCTGGAAGAGGCTAGAACCCTAACTTGGATGGATCATATCTCCCAAAATATAGAGAATATGAGGCTGATTTTTGGATACAGTGTTCATCAGTAGTTTAGCTTCGGCCCTTGAAATTTTCAGCTTCTTAGACTTCACCAACCTCTGAATATAGTGACTGTACCAAAACTTATCATTTTTAGTATTTAGGGTTTTTCCAGCTCGGGGTCAAACTAGGGTTTGACTTTCCAGGAGTTTCACCCAACCAAATTTCTTGATCCGGGTCTCTAAACTTCGGTTTTGATGAGGAGAAAAATTATATTCTGGTCTCAATCAAAAATTCCTCTTCTATAGAAATCCCTAATTTCCACATCAAAAACTTAAAATGCTCAGAATCGAATTCCGCTTCGACAGAAAGATGTGCCCTTCAATGGAGAGTCAGCCTAGCATACTTTTGTTGATGGATTGTGGAGAGAGACCCAAAAAGTAAGAATACCTAGCTTATGCAGCTGCACAATGTCTTCTTCTCAGGTTAGCTCTGATACCATGTTAGTTTTTCATCATATAAGCTAGCATTATGATCTTAGGATCTTTTCACTGAGAGAATAACAAGCACAGCAATAAAACATAAGCACATCACAAGAGATAAGAGACACAAAGAGTTTTCCTCGGGGAAATCATAAAGGATAAAACCCCGCAACTTCCTTAGATATAGAATCAGCACCAAAATAGTAAAAGCCCCAAGACATTAAGATGATCTCCACACAGCAGCAGTCTCTCTCTCTCACACTGAGAGAGCTTCTCCTCTCACTCATGTGCCCCCCATAAGTGAGTGTGAGTATTGCAAGTGAGATAAATAGAGAGGATCTCACTCTCTATTTATATTCTTCTGTTCACTTGAAGTGCACTCCAACATGCCGTCCTTACTTAACAATTACTTACTAGAGCCGACATCTCTAGGAGTGTCTAATAACCGTAGTGCCCCACCACTTGTGGGGACTTTTCCTCCTCTAACCAATAGGAGGGTAACACAATGGTGGGAACTATTGCCCCGACTTACAATGACTCACCTAGGGCCGACTTCACTAGGATAGTCTAATAACCCAAGGGCCCCACAACTATGGGGACTTTAACCCTTGACCAATAAGAGGGTTACCCACAAGGACTTGACATGACTTTCTCATTATAGAAACTTCTCGATCGGAACATCAAGACATGACATGACTCAAATACATTACAATACATCTCGAAATGAACATCGGGTTACAATAGATAAGAAATACAAGTGAATACATTCCGAAGTTACAATTACATCAACAATGTGTCTTCACAGGAGCTAGCAGATGAAGTCCCCACTAGTTAATCATGGGACATGACTCGGGAAGCCAGTAGTTATGATACCTTGTGAAGAGAATCCACATGAGTAGAGACATGGTCAAATTCTTAGAGACTATTGATACCTAAGAAGAGTTATAGTTTGTATTTTCAGATAATAGGTAAACCTCTCGGAGAGGTAGTTAGGGTGCTGCAGTATAAAGAGAAGAATCACCGAGAAAGTGAACAGGCCTTGAAGAACATGATAGAGATTAGAAATCTCATAGAGAACTCCTTTAGATATCAGAAGATTAAAGAAGTCAATAAATGTGAAAGAGTGAAAGAAAATATATGAGACTTTATTTCCGCATGATATTAGACATTTGTTTTATAATGTTGTATATTATGGATTTAAAATCCATGGTTTTCATTTTTGAGAAACTATATTCTGGATCATATCTAGATGATGCTACTATGTGTAAGTAGTTGGTTGGCATTTGACCAGACCTGTTGATTTTTATGCTTACTACTAAGCATATTTTTTAGTACCTTTGAGGTACATTAGAATAGGCTCTTTATTGTATTTGATACATGGAAGACCTATTATATGATTGTGTTATCCAGCTATTTTTTTATCCTGAGATAAGTGATGTAAATTGTGGCTAGTACTACAAAAACTAAGTGTATTGCGGCTAGTACTACAGAAGAAAGATGTATGTCAAAGAGTATTACAGAAGCAAAATGTGTTTTGCGGATAGTACTACATGCTGAAGGGTAGTGTAGCTTGGGAATTTACCTACTAGGGTGAAATACTTGAGCCTACAATGATTAGGTGTTAAAAGTCAAGTTTTCAACAAAACCATATGTGTGTTATGATAAAACACATTGAGATGAATTTTTACTTCATTGCAACCATGGTCCTGTAAAATGAAATTCCAATACATAGCTACTAATGAGCAGATTGCAAATTTGTGGACATGTCATTGTCAGTGACAGAGTTGAGATACTTCCTAGATAAGCTTGGTATGGTAGGAAATTCCTAGTAAAGCAAAGAATGTCTCCATCATTGAGAGGGAGTGTTAAATGTACAACATCATGAGTCATTCTACATGATATTGGTGTTGTATCAAGTCCAAAACGTATCTTGTATTAAGTTCAACAACCTCTTCATGAGACTTGTGTTTTATCAAGTCCAAAACTTATGTTGTATTAAGTTCATCAACTTATGTTGTATTAAGTAAAGATCTTGTGTTATATCAAGCTAGAATGTTGAGGGTACGAGAGATGCCTGTACTATGATCTTATGTTGTATTAAGATCAAGAACTTATGTTGTATTAAGTTCAGGATTCTTATGTTGTATCAAGACTCCAGACTTGTGTTGAATCAATTAGGGACTTGTGTCATATCAAGTCAAATGATTCTCATAGACAGTATGCTATGGGATGCTTCTCCTTAAATGGAGATGGTCTTGTCTTGTATCAAAACCGGTTTTGTATCAAGACCATATTACTTTTGTTGTATCAAGTCATGAGTATCTACTATGTGATGTATGTCTAGTCATGGTCTCCATGTGTTATAAGTCTCCTTTAGGGATTAGCTACCCCATAGAGTGATTTACTTTAGCATATGAATATATGACCCAGGGTAATACATATGATCATAGGTCAAGAAAAGATGATATGATAAAGATGATTAATTAATTAAACACTCATGGACCATGCAGAATTAATTAATGATAAATGAGATGATCACAAAGATAGAGTAAAATTTAAATTTCCTATGTGAGACCTATAATAAACTCGAATTGTAAATACATTAACTAATTCTAAGTTGTGGAAAACAAGTTTTGGTTAATTAAGGAATCTACTCCTTGATTTATGAAAAGTGGTTGTCAAAGATGACAATGATGGTGAAGCACTAAAGGAATTTAGTTAAACTCCTAACTAATGGTCAAGCAATTAGTTAAATAGTTACATTCAGTTTTGTTCATTTCAAATCAGTTACATTTAGTTATGTTCAATTTAGTTATGATTTAGTTCAGTTTGGTTACATTGATTTCCATTCAATTTAGTTCAATTCAATCAGCTAACACTCAATTAGAGGCAGTTAACACCAGTGAATTAATATTGGAGTGTGCATATCTTCACTGTGGGAGGTAATTACAAGGTGACAACTTAGCACCAGGTCAAGGAAGGCACAAAAGGTTAATGTGTATATAGTGCCCACAGTGCACACAGTGTATATAGTGTTCATAGTGCCTGAAGGCATGCAACCATTCACTACCTCTCACTGTTTTACTGAATAATCTTGTTATTAGAGTTTTATGCACTTGGTAAGGATGAGGCAGTATTTCATTTTCTCTATATTCTCTAGTGCTTCTTATATATCTCTTATCAGTAAATATGCAAGTGTTGCAAAATCATTATCTGCATTTATCTATCATACTCGAAGGATTGTTTGGTGGGTTTTTAATCCTCTGGATTTGGAGGGTTTTCCTAGGGTACATCATGTGTCTTATGGACTGAATAATTTTCTTGCTTGAATTGTTTATGAGATCTACATGCACTGGATTTTCTTGTCAAAAAATTTTAAGTTCAAGAATCTCCATTATTGCTCAAACATTAATAGGGTTTTCTATTCAGGCCTCCATTGTTATTCACTATGATAATCATAGTACCATTCAAGTTGCTAATAATCATGTTTCTCATAGAAAGATGAAACATGTTGAACTTCATGCTAATTATCTAAGACAATTGGTACAATAAAATGTTGTCTCAGTTGTTTATTGTAGGAAAGGTGATCAAATTACTAATATATTTATAGTGCCATTACCGTAAGATACCTTTGTGAAACTTTGGACTATGATTGGGCTTCAAGAAGCTGCAATTATAGGGGTGTGTTAAGAGAAAGTAATTTAACCTCCTGAATCTCTAGAGCATTGTGTTGATGGGAGGCAATTGGAGCCTAAGGTATTTAGGGTTCATCACACCTCTGGATATTTTGGAGACAATCAATCGTTAGAAAAAAAGTGACTAGTAGAGAAGTCGATTGGAGTCCCGACTCGACAAGTTCGAGGAACGACTAAGCATTCGGTTAAAAAGACGACTGAATGGTTGGTAAGACTGTGGTTAGCATGACTACAACAACCAACTACACTTTGGGGAATTGCATATTTTGTGAAAAATGTTAGAACCAACCATCCCTATTTTTGGACTAGATCATCCTCACTCTTAAGGATTTTGTTAGATCTAGAGACTATAAAATAATAACCCTATGGGTTGTGTCATATATGTTGAAGAATTCTCAATATGCATTTTAATGTTTTGATCATAATGCTATGTTCTTAAATACTCTAACACGGTCTTTAGACAACACCTTTCTTCTTGGAATACTATTCCCTTCTCTAACTTTCTTTTATGTTCTATAGTTCAAGATGGTGAGGGTCCCCAACAATCACTTCTTTCAATCACTTATTTCAATGTTCTTTTTTCGAAGTTCAGAAATTCCCTTCTTAGATCTCCTCCATAACTAAGGATGTGAACCACTACTCTAGCTGTGCCAAGTACTTTATCGATGCATCTTTCTATGTTAATGTTTGCTTTTACTGAATTAGACAAGAATACACTTCCTTCTTCAACTTTCTTTATAGGAAAACAACTGATAACAAAGAGCTCTTAAATTCTTTGTCTGATAGCCATTGAACCTATTGAACAGTGCAGTTCCTTAATGCATAAATTTATAGAATATATCGTCTTATAATTTGGGTTTGGAGATATATTTATGGCTATGCGTTTCAGCTGCTGTGCAAAGTGTGGAACATATAATCATAATGCCATAAAGCTGAAATGCCAAATATGGTTTGATTGTGATATTTAGAGTGCGAATAACTCTTGTGAATTTGTATATATGAAAGATCTTTGGCTGGTTGTTTTGTTGACTTCCTATTTCTTTCAATGTCAAAAGTAAGTGTATTGTGGTTGCCAAATCCAGGGATGAACACAAAGTAAATATGTCAAAGGCACATTGTTAGTAACTAGCCTGAATCCATCTTAACCTTGGATCTGTTATGAGGTGTGAGGTACTTCTGCTCCTTAACAAGTCCGGTGCTCTTTTATCCATAATATGGGGGTTTAACATAGATAGTATTCTGTAGGTAAGATAAAATAATTTTATTAATGGATGAAATGAAATTCCAACCATGCTGCGATATATGCTCCACGGCTCTTCACATCTTTATCTAAATTTACCGCTTCAATATTCAATCTTTCCAAAATCTATATCTATGAAAACCTTAATACTAGGTTATCATGACGACTTTACTCTTGATGAAACCATTTTACACTTATGGATGGAATTTTTCATGCTTCATGTTTATCATCTATTAAGTTTGGGTTTATTGAATATCTCCTTGAGCCCATTCATGAGCAATTATGTAATATTCCATATTTTTAGTATCTTTACATACCAATCCTATTTGGCTTACTTGCTCTTATATATCTAATCTTGTGTTTTAAGCATTTGAAATTACTGAAATTATACGAAAGTGGTAATTCCCTTCCATTAGCCAAATGGAATCCAGTAGTAATTAAGATTGATATTAGTTTTAAGGGTTTCATGGATGGTTTTATTTTCCATATAAACACTATATTTTATGGAAGCACTTCCCCAAGAATCCTTGATGAATGTAGGGAAATACTCCAATTGAGTCCAAAAACAAGGATGGGTGACTGGTACCTTTTCAAAGATCATACTGTCATTTGAATCTATGGCTCAGAAGTGCAACACTACCTACTCCCACTTTATCTTCCACTTCACATTTTTGTAATATAATATATTAGGCAAAAATTGTCCATTGATCAACTTCATTTTTCATCAACAAATCAGAAGTCAACCTTCCAGTTAACTGTCAGTATATGATGTTCTTTTATTGTTAAAATTAAATCACCATTAGAGGTGGTTAATAACATGATGAGTTCATTGGGTCACAATGATTCTTATCATATAATATCTAACCTGAGAATTGCCCTTACATCTTCTCTTTATATTCACTGTAACGACCCTAAGTTGGAAATGTTAGCCAATAATGATAGGTGGGAAGATATTTATTCTTTAGTGAAAAGAGATAATGCACAACCTAATTAGTTGATTACAAAAATAGGTCAATGTGACTGTTGATTACAATGATGTGTTGGGCAATAAATCATTTCCTATAAAAAGTAAGATACAGAAAGTACAATATGGATTTCTACTAAAGCCTTAAACCCCTCTTTAAGAGTACGCAACCACACTAGGAGCGAGATGTAAAAGGGGATGTATAAGGAACTAGAAAGTAAATAATGATGTGGGTATGCGAAGGTAAGGTACTATGCCAGTCAACCCAGTTAGGTCCTTATAAAACCAGTAAATTCCTGATCAACCCCCTTATCTAACGGGTCCTTTATTTAAGGTAAATCCTTCGAAGACTTGTCTTGATTAACCCTTATTGCTATTCTTTCAATTTCCCCCCATCTGCAAGAATATTTGCTTTTCAAATAAATACGGAGTAAGATATATAGTTCTGTAAATGTTCTATTTGCATTGGGAAAATGGAAGGGGCTTTTACTTTGTATTTTGACTTTATGAAATTTACAAATTGAATCATGTCTGGAAGGGATGGACGAATTTTGAATATTCTATAAGGTTACTAATAAGGGTACATCATGTGTCTTATGGACTGAATAATTTTCTTGCTTGAATTGTTTATGAGATCTACATGCACTGGATTTTCTTGTCAAAAAATTTTAAGTTCAAGAATCTCCATTATTGCTCAAACATTAATAGGGTTTTCTATTCAGGCCTCCATTGTTATTCACTATGATAATCATAGTACCATTCAAGTTGCTAATAATCATTTTTCTCATAGAAATATGAAGCATGTTGAACTTCATGCTAATTATCTAAGACAATTGGTACAATAAAATGTTGTCTCAGCTGTTTATTGTAGGAAAGGTGATCAAATTACTAATATATTTATAGTTCCATTACCGTAAGATAACTTTGTGAAACTTTGGACTATGATTGGGCTTCAAGAAGCTGCAATTATAGGGGTGTGTTAAGAGAAAGTAATTTAACCTCCTGAATCTCTAGAGCATTGTGTTGATGGGAGGGGATTGGAGCCTAAGGTATTTAGGGTTCATCACACCTCTGGATATTTTGGAGACAATCAATCGTTAGAAAAAAAGTGACTAGTAGAGAAGTCGATTGGAGTCCTGACTCGACAAGTTCGAGGAACGACTAAACATTCGGTTAAAAATACAACTGAATGGTTGGTAAGACTGTGGTTAGCATGACTACAACAACCAACTACACTTTGGGGAATTGCATATTTTGTGAAAAATGTTAGAACCAACCATCCCTATTTTTGGACTAGATCATCCTCACTCTTAAGGATTTTGTTAGATCTAGAGACTATAAAATAATAACCCTATGGGTTGTGTCATATATGTTGAAGAATTCTCAATATGCATTTTAATGTTTTGATCATAATTCTATGTTCTTAAATACTCTAACACGGTCTTTAGACAACACCTTTCTTCTTGGAATACTATTCCCTTCTCTAACTTTCTTTTATGTTCTATAGTTCAAGATGGTGAGGGTCCCCAACAATCACTTCTTTCAATCCATCCTTATTTGATTACAATGCTTAATATTCAACAAATCTACATAGCAGAAATACATGTCATCATTGCAAGACATATTAAGAACTTAAGTCGTATATGATATGTGCCTTAGTGTTAGCTTAAAGTTATATGTTTTCACAAACTCCAAGAATGTGGCATACCAATAATTATGATGTTTTATTATATTTCAATAAATATCTCTAATAAAAATTAGACTCCAAAGGATGCATGGCACCATATGTTTACACCGAAGGTGTTATTTCATGGGACTGTTACTCAATAGTTTTGTCGTCTAATCGTTGTCTGTCGAAAACGAATGAGGATCCTCCCTGTGTCCACAGACTCCTCGTAACTTATCCTCTTATCTCCTCTTATCTGTCGTAACTTATCCTCTTATCTCCTCTTATCTTTCTTATCCATGATGACAGGTTGACAACCCATTTAAATTTGTCACTGATATGGAAGTTCAAGCTCAACGCAGAAGGGTGTGTCGTTGTTCCTGCACAGAACTATAGATCTAGCCCCTTAGAGAGTATGGTAGAAGGGTGTGTTGATGTTCCTGCACAGACCTTCGGATCTAGCCTTGGAGACTATGGTAGTTGAAACTATCATGCCCAATATTTGAAGAATGGAATTACTACCATTTACCATTTACACTTGATGAATGGTTGCGCAACTACTGTGAAGGTTTTGAAGAAAATCTTTCCAAAATCATTGAACCAAGGCTATGAAGCAGGTAGAGAAGGATAAGATCATGCAATTCTTTGTACATCAAAATAGACCTAAGATACATCATTATATCAATATCTCTAGATCGCTTGTCTCCTAAGTTTCAACAGATTGCGCCCAAATTCACGAAGGAGAGAAACATGCCCAGGGTTTCTGTCAATTGGAAATCATGGAAAGATGAAGATTCAATATACTGATCAGTTTGCAAATAATAATCTATAACATACCTAAACAATTCCACTACATAAATCACATTTCACTCAGGAATACCTCAAGATGTAGAAGGAGAAAGATCACATCTTTGGGTCATGTGAAGTTAAGCCACCCAAGCATGCATCGAGATGTAGAAGGAGAAAGATCACATCTTTCTGGGTCATGTGAAGTTAAGCCGATATTTGGATAGTGCGAATGAAGCTGTGGAAATATTCCTTCTTCCATGAATTAATATCTTTGAATTAATATCTTCCTTATAATCTACATCTCAAGGGAGGCTTTCAGGCTTACACCAAATGAAAATAACCAAATTAATTTTTCTTTTTTAAAATAAGAAATAATCCATCAATTTAGCTTGTTCTGTAAAGGAAGCAAACATGCAACCAACAACAACAACAAGCAGTTTGTTGACACATAGGAAAGAATTACATTTGCTGATAAGATTAAATTACCACCGTTGATAGGATTGCAACGCATGGTCAACCAAACACAGAATTAAAGAAGTTAACGCTACTTAACACATGGACAAGAAACTGAATGAAAACAAACTCTATTATTCTCACCATCAATATCAACACAGGGAGAGGAAAACAGATAAAACATCATTTGGGTTTTTAAACCTTGTGCATCAATATCACATATTTCTTTCTCAGAACCCTTGTGTTCGCCGGCTGTGCAACTTAAAATCATGGAAAATACACAACCAGCTCTTATCTTGTATGACAATTTTAGTGGAAATATAAAAAAATCCCTAACCATTAACATATTTTATGAGTGACAAATTAGAGGAACCCTAAGACTTGAATTTGCACAACCACAAATGAAAATAGCAATATAATTTACTCATTAGAATTAGCCAGGGATTAGAGACCTCCCAACTGTAAATTCATGTGGGCAAACTAAATGTTAATGGGCAAAAGAAAGATACAGGGAGATTCAAAACTTGGACTCATCATTAGGAGAATTTTGAGGTCTAAAATGGGGAGAATTTTGAGGTCTAAAATGGGCCTCATAAGAGATATAATAGAATATTATGAGTTCGGCATTTTGTGGGGAAGGTATATTTACAATTCATCTCTTACACTATAACCAATGCAACTATGGTTAAGTTAAATTAAAAAGATGTCTAAAATAAAACAAATAAAAAAACATCTTTGATATGACTAAAAGTAAAGTAATTTTCAGTACATATATTACTTTTGAGTATAGTATGATGAATGTACTTATAAAATAATATACTCATAAAATAAAATATATTAATTTTGAAATTTGAAATATAAGTTACTTTTTCAATATTCAAAATATGTTCTTAAACCATGTATTTATAATTTTGAATTTTAAACATAAAGTTAAATTTAAATGAATAAATTGTCATTTTTTTCTTATATATATATTAAAAATATAAATTAATTTTAAAATATAAATTAAAAAAAACATTTTTTAAATTAATTTTTCATTTTTTAATACACTTTCAAAAACCCTTGTAAACTCATTTTTAATAGTTTCTTATGTTATATATTATGTATATCACATATCGTTTTTAAATAAAGAAATTAAAAAAAATAAAATTAAAAATATAAAAAAATTTTAAAAAAATTAAATAAAAAAATTTTAAAAAAATTAATAACGTCATTAAATAAAAAAATTTTTAAATGTTAATATTGGGATGAAGAAATTGTACATAGAATTTTACCACTAAAAAGTTCAATTAGTATTAAGCAAATGAAATTATATGCAATAAACATTATTATTATATGTAATAAAAATTTTAATAATATAATATCTTATTATGATATAATAGTTATTTAAATTGTTATATTAAGGTTTTATGTATGTATTTGGTTTTGTAACTTGAATATAAGTGTCTAATTTATGTTTGTATAGATACAGATGTTTCAAAGGTTAAAAGTTGATAGTAAAATATGAACCTTGAATAATACCTAAATTTTTAAAAAATTGGTATTAATATTAAATTTCAATTGGATGAGAATATATATAATAATTTCTTATAATATAATGTTTAATTTTTATAAAATAAATAAATATTTTTTTTTATATTTAAATAATAATTATAATAGATTATTATATATAGTAAGTATTTAAAAAACATAAACTATTAATCATCAAATTGTTTTTATTATAACATCAAAGTGTTTTTATTATAAGATATTAAGTGATTTTGATTTTAAATAAAGATTTGACATATATATTTTAAATTTTGAAAAAGTAATTACATAATTTTAGTTTTGAATAGACTATTTACTTTTTGGTATTTGTAATTTATTTATTGAAATATAAAAAAGTAATTACATTTGAATAAAACATTTAGTTTTTTTGTATTTGTAATTTATTTTATATTGAAATCTAAAAAGTATTTTTTTTTCTAAGTACTTTAAGAGTACTTTAGTACATTTATATTATATTCACAAATAATCTATGAGTATTATTTTCATAATGAGTACTTTACTTACAATATTGATAAAGTTAACTATGGGTTTTCACTCACCATTTACAATTTGACAAATAAACATCCTTAACTCGACCAATGCCACCTCAACTGTTATATATGATGTCATCCTCTAGAATGTGAATGGTTCTTTTAAAGTGGATTTTAATAGTACATTTTTTGTTTTGAGGCCCATTTTTTACCTCAAAATTCCCCTAATGGGAGTTAACTTCTCGTCCAAAACACTGCGAGGTGAAGGGATTGCCTTTCGATCATGTTTTCAACAACTCATTCTAGAGAAAATCTTATGGGATTGAACGATTTATGTAGTGCAGAGTTCTGAAAGCTGGCTTTTTAATTATTGGTTTCAAAATATTTTATATTTAGGTTTATTTAGGAGAACGACATCTGTCACTCTCGAACGGTTTAGCTATCGTCACCATGCCCTTTACTTTCATACGAGACACGACTAATTCCCCCATTTCAATCCCCCGTTTTGATCCCCCATAGGGGTTATGATCCCTTCACCCAAATAGGCCATCTCGTCAATAAATGGGTAAAGTTAAGGCATATAGACAGAAGTTGGTGCGTTATGGTTTAAGCTATGGTCTAAAAAGGATTTCTTTGGTTTAGTGGTGAGCTATGGTTTAAAAAGGATTTCTTTGGTCCAGTGGTGATAATGAAAGGGGTGAGAATTTGAAAAAGCATAATTGATTGATCGAATTGATGAGACAGATTCATTAAGAATTTGTTTGCGCACTCACTTATGGATTTGGTTGTTGTCTTTGATATGGATGTTAGTATAAAGGTATTGGTGCTCGATTCACATTATAGTGGCGAATATTTGGCACAAATTAGAATTGGTAAGTAATGTTGTGATATAAACACACTAGTATTCTTTGTCACACACTTGTGGTGTTGTGACCTAGTTACATAGGCATAAATTTCAATCATATGATATGCATTACACAGCATAGTGCAGTGACTCTTGTTGTAGACATACCGTATTGATGTAGTTGAGGAGCTCAACAATTTGCATGGAAGGCCAAAAGTTAAGACAAATCTTCTTCCTTGTTTGTCTCTTCCAATTTGGAAATTTGTGTACTTTGTTCATTATACACAATATTGAATAGACTAGAAGACTTTGAAATGTTTGTGTCTCAATGATAAATGACATATCATGAGATTGTGAATACTTGAATAGTTGGTTACTTGGATATTTTGCTCAACTTCAAGTTGTCCATCTTTAACACATTGTCACAAACTTAATGGGAATTTGGAGTTGCTTAGTTGTCAATATAAACATGCTAATGTTTGTGTGAATGAATATATATCATCTTTTTTTCTGTTCACTAGTTAATTTGAACAAGATAGTGAATAAGAAATATATGTATGGGTGTATGTCATGATACCTACTCATTGGTTGGCTCAACAAGAACAAATATTTGTGTCTTAGGAAAGTGCAACAAGGAGTTTTCCATATTAGTTGATTACATCTATGAAGTAGAGATCAACATAGTTTCACTAAATGCGTGTGGGTTTATTTTCACTTATCCATACATGTGCTAGTGGGATGCAAAAATCCCCTAGGGTTATCTCAAGTGGTTTGACTTTCTAGGCTGAAGTCATATTAACCAAAGAGGTCACAAAGTCAAATCCACCTTAGTCCCGCAAGTTGAGGCATACATGTATGTCAACAAAATTTATTCCAGGCATCATTGACGAAATGTGAGAGAGTGCTTGAAGAGATTCCCCAATAAAGTTTTCTATGGAAAAATGTTATTGATACGTGTTCTACTAATTATGAAACAACCAATACTAACTACTAAACAATTCCACGCATGTGTGTTGATGACGTAAAAATCCCCAACTATCTTAGCACTAGATTTTGGCATTAAAGCTCATAGACTAGTAAATGCCTCATAATAGGTATCCTTTATCGTTTTGTGACCCCAAAAGGAAGAGAAATTGACACCTTTTAATTGTCACCAAGACCATGGGAACTCATCATACATACTTTTAGTTTGATAGGAGAGGTCAAATTAATAGAAGTAGTTGGATGAGCTATTACAATGTTATCTTGAGTTGTTATGAGAACCTCATCAAATCCATCCAAGCCATCTGATTGAACAAGGGATCGACTTGAAACATAAAGTTGTTATGCCAAATGAGGCTTTATGTAGGGCTTCATTCTTAAAAAATGGAGAAATTAAGGGGCAAAATCAAGAGTTCTTAGTTAGATGGCACATACCCCGCTCCTCACTACAACCTTATGTCCCTAACATTGTGTTAGTTTGAAACATAGATGGCATGTTGAGGATATGTATATTATTGGCTTGAAGAGTATCACCATTAAAAACTAATATGTATTGTCACATGTTAATAGCCTATTACATTTAATTTCTAGAAGTGATCTGGATTTATGCAGGAACGCAACAGAATACACAAATAACCATAGAAACAAATATGTAGTGGAAATAACACTTCATTTCATTAATCAAAGAATTGAAACCTGTTTACATACATAATGGAAATAAACTAGCTAGAGTGCCGGTAGCTTATCTCTGAGAAGAGATGTGGCGGCTACATGCCTCTGAACTCTGTGTTACAATGAGGCTCGAAGGCCTATATATTATTGAGAAACAATGGAAACCTTACACATCCAAAAACCTAACCCTAGGAGGTGAAATGCCAGAATGTGGGCCCCGTTGAGTAACTTGCCATACAACAATTTCTCGAGGTCGTAACTTTGGCATACTACCTCTGTTTGACGCATATGATACATCATTAGAAAGATCTCTTCAAGGACTACATCCATAAACAACAAATATCAAGTTCAAAAAAGACTCGTATTTTCCCAACCATTCGATGCTGAAAAATCCTCGTTTAGGGCCTCAAAACGGCTCCAGAATTTTAGGACCCAAAAACTACCAAAGATAGTAAATTGTGCTACAATTAAGGAAACTAGAAAACTGAAAGAAACAATGGTGGGGGTCCAAGTGGAATAGCTGGGTGGCCACCAATATCCTCTTGGATCATTCCTCCCCCCTTAGGAAGCAATGGTCCCCATTGCGTTGAGTTCCTCCATGACATGAGGAAACTTCTACTGAACTTGGTCTTTGGTAAGCCACTTTTCCTAGTGAAGGAGTTGGCCTGCTTTGACAACTCGATATAGCTAGATCTTTTGTTGGTGAGTGCTCTTGATCTGTGTGTCCATAATCCGATCAGTTCTAGCTTGTTCCATGCAGTCGGGGTTTAACTCTGTTGGTGTGAGTTGTTCTGCCACGTCTGATGTGTCCAGTAGAGGTGGAAAGTAGGGCCGAAGGTGGTCCACATTGAACACTAGGTGCAGACCAAGGAATGGTGGAATACTGAGCTTGAAGGCATTTTCCCCGACAGCCTTGGTGATGGTGTATGGCCCATATCAGAGTGGGCAAATCTTGCGGTGGGGTCCAGCGAGGCGCTCCTTCTGCAAATCTAGCCACACTTTGTTTCCCACCTGGAAGTTGTGTTGCACCCGATGCTGATCATGTCGCTGCTTGTACTTAGCATTGGATCTGTCCAATAAGTCATGAACCTATTGGAGAATGTGTTGAATGTGCTCAATGAAGTTGTTTGCCTTAGAAACTTCAGACTGGATATGAGTTGAATCAGCCTAAGTAACTACAAATGGCATGGCTACGTCAATGGGACATAATCGCTGGAATCCCAAGCCCACCTAAAAGGGGTTGTTTTCGGTGGAGCTATGGAGGGACCGGTTATAGCTATGTTATACATAGGGGAGGCTCTCATCCCATGTGCATGATTATTTGAGTTGTACATGCACAAAATGTGTACGATCATCCGTTTGATGACCTCTATTTGGCCATCAGTCTAGGGATGGAAAGCTGTGGACTTTGTGAGATTGGTGCCTAGCATTGACCATAGGTTAGACCAGAATGTACTAAGGAACCTGCTGTCCCAATCTGAGATTATAGACTGTGGGATCCCAAAGTGTACCCACACTCATTCAAAGAAGAGTTTAGTAGTGGATTCTGTTGTGATATTCTTCTTGTAGGCCACCATTATGGCCATCTTTGAGAATCTATCAATGACCACGAACACACAGTCATTGTTGTGCTTAGTATAAGGAAGGTCCAACATGTAATCCATGGATATGGATTCCCAAGGTCGACTAGGGGTAGGAAACAGAGTATAGAGGCCTTGCTTCTTGATGGACGATTTGGAAATGGCGCATGCAGTGCAGGATCAGATGTACTTCCCGACGTTCTGTCAAAGGTTCGGCCAATAGAAATAATTCTGTTGTACTGCCACGATTTTTTCAACCCTGAATGCCTAGCAACCCAATTGTAGTGCGTTTCCCAAATCATCTTGGCACGCTCGCTTGAAGGAACACAAAGTTGTCCCATGTGACATAGTAGTGCATCCTGGAGGTGAAAATTTGGAACTTGGTTTCCCTTCAAGAGCATCCTGTATGTATGTCTGAATTCTGGATCTCTCTTGTAGAGAATCAACCAATCAGAGGTCTCATTCCTACAAGAGTTGAGCACAGTGGTTATTGCCATGATCGGTGGTTGGCTGAGGCAGTCTGCAACATTATTAGTGCTTCCCTTCTTGTACTTGATATTCAAATGAAACTATTTTATATATGTAGACCACTTCTAATGGTGATCATTCTGTAACTTCCCTTATGTCTGTATGAACTACAGGGGTCGATGGTCTGTGTGGATGATCATTTCCTTCCCCAAAATGTAATGCTTCCATTGTCGGCAAGCATGTACAATGGAATACATCTCTTTGTCATAAGTGGGATATTTGCAGACTATGTCGGATAGTGTCTCACTGTGATATGCCACTGGATTCCCTTGTTGAGTAAGGAATACCCCAATAGCATAGTCAGAGGCATGTGTCTCGATCTTAAATGGTTGTTGCAAGTCTGGTAATGTGAGCACTGGGGATCAACAGAGGCGATGTTTCAATTCTACAAATGCCTTTTGTTGAGTTTCTGACCAGAAGAATTTTTCTTTTTCTCCTCCTGTGGTGACTTGACTCAAGGGCCAAGTGATATGAGAGAATCCCAACATGAACCTACAGTAGAAATTAGCAAGACCTAGAAAGCTGCAAAGTTCTGTTAGAGTAGTTGGGGCTGGCCAATCTCGAATGACTTGGATATTGGTTGGATCCACATATACCCCATACTCATCAATAATGTATCCCAAATACTGAACCTAGGTCATGCCAAAAGTGCACTTGTCCAAATTGGCACACAACTTGTGTTGCCGCAGCTTTTGGAGGACCTATCGGATGTGGTGGAGGTGCTCTTCCCAAGTCTGGCTGAATATCAGGATGTCATCCAAGTACACTACTACAAATGAGTTGGTGAATGGCCATATGATGTCCTCCATCAGTCTCATGAAGGTTGTAGGAGCATTCATCAGCCCGAAAGGCATGACCAACCATTCGAAAAGGCCCTCCTTGGCTTTGAAGGAAGTCTTCCACACATCGGTCGGTTCTATCGGTACCTGGTGACACCCAAACTTTAAGTCAATATTGATAAATTATTTCTCCCCTTTAAGCTGGTCCAGGAGGTCATCAATCCGTGGGATCGGGTACCTATTTCGGACAGTGATCTTGTTCAGTGCTCGATATTCAATACAGAGTCTCCAAGTCCCATCCTTCTTATGTACCAACACGATCGGGCTCCCACATGCTGATGAACTTGGTCGGATGTGACCCTTCTGCAGAAGCTCCTGAATTTGCCTCTTGATTTCATCATTCTCCAGAATAGAGCATCGATAGATCAGTCCATTAGGCAGTGGCACGGGGTCAGATCGATGGGGTGCTTGACCTAACAGTGCAGAGGAACCCTTGTAGGTGAGGTGAATATTTCCTAGTACTCCTCCATGACCTTGTCCATTTGTTGTTGTCGTTCTAATGGACCTATCTGGAGGTCGTGGCCATGATCTTCTTCTTGCCCTGAGGGCGGATCATCAAGAAAACAAATTTACCAGTTTTGGAAATGAGCTTACTACAATGTTTCGCAGTAACCAAAGAGATAGCAGCAGGAGGTGGTACCTCTGGTATCCTATACAACTTATTTTCCAACGTAATAATAATAGCGCGAGGCCGAGACTCATACATAGCATGTCACTTCCATAAGTATGGTTAATAATACATCACAAACATCAAGAGGAGCAATATCACATAATACCTCATCGGTGAAGGGCTTGATGTTGTAGGGAAGGCGGCACTGCTAGATGACACAGACATCCTATCCTTGGTGAAGCCACCCGATGATGTATGGCTGCGGGTGTGCTGTGGTCGACAAGCCCAACCACTTCATGACCTTTACTAAAATTAGGTTCTTTTGGCTCCCACTATCGACAATGAACTGTAGCGGGGAACCCTTTATCAACATCTGGGAGTGGAAAAGACACTCCTCCTCCTCTGAATCTTCTGGTTCTTCCTTTTGGATCTTTGTGGTGGCAATGGTGGCGTTGGGCTCTGCATTGATAATATTCTTCCCTATATCATTCCCCTTCCCAGGTTCTGATTTAGTGTTAGAGTATGCATCTGATTCAGAAGTCTTTATCTTGGCCACTAGTGACTGCTTGGCCCAACACTCACTGGTGTTGTGAGTGGGGCTCCTATGGAACTCGCACCACTTTCTCGCTTCCTTCTTTGAATTCGCCATGTTGTTATTTTCTTGTGGCTTTGGCAAGTTGTCTTGAGTCGCCATGCCTTGGTTGTGTTCTTGGTTCTGCGGTTTGGGGGGCACCTTTCACTTGCTTCTGATTCGCAGATCTAAAGTCTCACTTTTTCTGTTTGAATTTTTGATCAATTTTGGCAGCATACCAGTACGGCGTACCAAGCAAGGAGATGTCAAGGAACTCCATTTCCTCCTGAATGTATCTGTGCAGACAACTGCGGTACTTCAGCACCAAATGTTTCTCT
This sequence comes from Pseudotsuga menziesii, assembly GCA_001517045.1. Lineage (NCBI taxonomy): Eukaryota > Viridiplantae > Streptophyta > Pinopsida > Pinales > Pinaceae > Pseudotsuga > Pseudotsuga menziesii. Next base: position 23,572 of record LPNX010943201.1, read on the forward strand.
AAATATTTGATACCCAACTTGGTGTGTGGAGTATGGAACAGATTCGTCATCTCATGCACATCTTGATCTATTTGTTGTAGCAGCGTAGTCCATTGTATGTATTTGTCCTCATAGCTCCCCACGGGATAATATTGTCCCTTTATGGCATCTCAAAATGAATTCCAAGTGGGTACGGCTGAGAACAGAGAGGGTTCCTCCTTGTCCTTTCTCTCACAGTAGGTTTCCCACCAGTCCTTGACATGGGGGGCGGCTTTGAGTAGTGAAAAAGTAATCTTTTTTCAGTCAAAAAAGTCTTGAACCGAGAAATGTCCTTCTAATAGATTCAACCATCTATCTACGGTGTCTGCATCTATTCAACCATTAAATATGGGAATGTCAAAGTTTACTTGTACCTTAAAAGGGTTTGTGCCTCTAGAGTGGCTACTAGATGCAGATGCGCTGCTAGTGGGAAGTCGTTGAAGGATATAGGTGAAGTTATCCATCGTCGCTTTCCTTTGTTTTTCAAGGGACTCCTCGAGCAACATTTTGATAGGATCTTTTGCACCCTTTTCTTTCTTTTTGTCCCCCATGGGAGGCTACCGGGAGTTGCAAGGCTGATCTTGCAAAGGTTCAACCAAATCGAGCCCTAACTCTTTATGCCGCACCTTCGTTAGGGACATGCAAAGAAGGATTGAGAAAGCACAGATTGCTCTGATACCACTGATCTGGATTTATGCAGGAATGCAACAGAATACACAAATAACCATAGAAACAAATATGCAGCAAAAATATCACTTCATTTCATTAATCAAAGAACTGAAACTTGTTTACATACATAATGGAAATAAACTAGCTAGAGTGCTGGTAGCTTATCTCTCAGAAGAGATGTGGTGGCTACATGCCTCTGAACTCTGTGTTACAATGAGGCTCGAAGGCCTATATATTATTGAGAAACAATGGAAACCTTACACATCAAAAAACCTAACCCTAGGAGGTGAAACGCCAGAATGTGGACCTCATTGGGTAACTTGGTACATCAATTTCCCGGGGTCATAACTTTGGCATACTACCTTTGTTTGACATGCATGATACATCGTTAGAAAGATCTCTTCAAAGACTACATCCATAAACAAGAAATATTAAGTATAGAATGGACTCATATTTTCCCGACCATTCGATGCTAAAAAAAACATTGTTTAGGGCCTCAAAATGGCTCCAGAAGTTTAGGACCCGAAAAATGCCAAAGATAGTAAATTATGCTACAATTAAGGAAACTAGAAAACTGAAAGAAACAATGGTGGGGGTCCAAGTGGAATAGGTGGGTGGCCACCAATATCGTCCTGGATCAAGAAGTGAATTTATTTATTAAGATTGACCTCAAGTTTTGTTAAAGCCACTAGATGCCTATAACTAGAGAATAAGTGCAATACAACCTTCAATATGTGATCACAAGGACCATTTGAATGGATGGTGATGTCATTTGGCCATATTGATGCCCCTACAACCTTTACAAGGATGCCAAATGAAGTGTTGATTTTGTCTTAATTCATTCATGATATTGCATCTTGGAAACATGCATGTTTTACCTAATAGAGTCATTTAGACCATAAACCAAGTATTTGTAGTGTTGCATGGAGAGAAATGATTGATTAACATAAATAAATGTACATTTAAGAATAACACATTTATCCTAGATTATGTGAGAAGCAATTTATGGATTGAGCATTAAATTGAGGAATATTTTAACAATTTTTGTTTGGCTACCATTGAACAATATCCATCACTTGTTAGATTTCATGAGAATGGTGAGTTTCCTAAGAGATTTTACTGTGCATATTTCCCATGTAGAACATCCACTTAACAGGTTGAATCACACCTATGTTTCAGTTGGGGGTTCATGCAACAAAAGTGTTCAAAGAGATTAAACATTGCGTAGTGGTTTCTCTTCTCCTCATATTAACTAGCATTAATGAAGCCTTCAATTTCAAAGTAGATGCTTCTAACTAGATATAATGTATACGCATCACTGTAGACCCACCAAAAACCACTTTGATACACATAACACTTTGATATATTTTTGGACATTGTTTTGAATTATTGATTGAATGATCAAGAAATGTATGTATTGGTGATATTATTAGTTAGTAAGAGACAATCATGCACAATTACCATAAGTCTCTCTAGTTCATCTAGACACAAATAAAGTTTCATAATGCATTTCAATTAACACAAATCATTATTTACAATAGTTTAACATTGTGATTAATTACCATAAATGAATAAAAAATACAAATCATGACATATGCTTTAGAAATTTGACACTTTGTGAGATTGTTGCACTCATAGAGATGTGCCAACACATAAAGCTTTCGTTTTATAAATAAGCTTTCAAGCACATAAAATTATATTTTCTACATACACACAAATTTCTCTCATTTTATAAGGTATTGAATTTGTTTAGGGGTTTCATTTTCCCCACTTTGGGGGTATTTTCAATTATGTGGCGATTTAGAAGTTTGATGTAACTTATTTTCATTTATTTTCCTAGACTTTCTTTCATCACATAAACTTATATTGTATACATTTTAGGGCTGGAGTATGGTAGAATTAGACTAAAGTCCCAGAAAGACTCTTTATGCTAGACCTTTGATAGATACACAAGTAGTCTCTCTGTGGCCCAAGCCTATGCATGCATTTCTCATCATATTTTTGATCATCAGTTGAATCTGTCCTATGTGCAATTACTTTTATGGAAATTAAACATCCCAGAAAAAATAAGATGTTTTATATGGCTTCTGATATTAAATAAAGTATTGACCTGGGACAACGTACATCATCGTGACTATCTAGGGCCAAGCATAGGCTTTCTCTGCAGAATGGGAGAAGATTCGCATCAGCATTTGTTTAATGACTGCTCTTTTACAAAGAGAGCCTCTGCTTTACTTAAGGAACACTTTGGTACCTGCCCCTTTATTAAAGGCACTGTTAGGTCTTCTCTTGAATTATGGTTTTCTACTTATTCAGCAGATAATGCTTTTATTTACATTCCAATATTCTTTTTCTAGAGCATATGGAAACTTAGGAATGGTTGTATACTCGACAATAAGAATTCCTCAGTCCATGCAATATTACATCATACAAAGGCTCTTACACATCAATATCCAGTTCCAAGAAATAAGAAAAAACAAAGAAGTATTGGTTCAGCTCCTCGGTACATTTATCCTTGTGGTTTTTTTGATGGAGCTGCTGCTGGAAACATAGGAGGAGCCGGGTTTGTGATACATTTGAGTGGATCACACAGCATGAACTTTTCTTTGGGATGTGGCGGTAGTACCAATACCAAATCAGAACTTCTAGCCCTATGGGCCCTCTTGGCAGTGACTAAACATATGGGGATTCCTCTTCTCTCTATCTTTGGTGACTCACTTGTCATCATATCATGGGCAAATAGACATTCTTCTCTAAACTCTCCAATTCTAAGCCACTAGTGTGAGGACATTCGATTATTGTTGCAATATTTTCCATCTGTGACCATTCAACACATATATCGCGAGCATAACCAGCAGGCTGATGGTCTCTCAAAAAAGGCTCTTTCACTTTCTATTGGTTATGGCAATCTTTTGGAATTTGAGAATGATATGATCATTGATCATGGAAACTTCCAGCTTTTTTAAGCTGTTTTGTGCTGGATATCAGAACTTTTTTATGCACGATTTTATGTTTTCTATTGTTTATGTTGCTTAGCTGACACAGAAGAGACCCTTCAGCCTTCTTGTTTTTTTTTAACAGAAACAGAAAGGGGGATAATATTAACAGGCTGTGCACAGCCATTCATTACAACAGAAGAAGGAAATATAATGCCGGCAGGTCAAAATTGCTGCACATCTGGCTTGTCCTGAAAGTTTCCCACAAGGCAGAGCATATGATCGTTCCAAAATTACAAAAGATGCGGGTAGTATATACCCTCACAAACTGGCTACAAAGCAAAATGCAAAGAAACATAACCCAAACAAAATTGAAACAGAACCAACAAGAGACATAATTTAATTTCCTTTCAAAGTCCTGGGCTGCAGAACAGATTCTTCTTCCATGGGTTGTTCAGCTGTTTCATTTACTCCATTAACCCTGCACTCCTGGTTCATAGAGATGAGCTTCTCGAGGACTTCCTCTATTCGTTCCACTCTGCCCAGCAGCTCGCGCAGGTTGCTCTCGAGATCTTCTGTTCGGGCGCCATTATTACTGACCTCAAGCGATGTGTGACTCACAGTTTCGCTCATACTTTTAATTTCCTTGGCCGTTTCTTTGTTGTCCATTACCCCTATAGCAGTCATCTCTTACAGCCTGTGCAGATTCTTTTTTATGTCCAGCAGTCCAGCATTATCACCAAAGTGAGCCATTCCTCCAGAGTCAGGCGTTATTGCTATTCGAGAAAATTGAATGTGCAGAGGGAAAACATAAATGTCCTGGTTCTCACCCCAGCGCACTAAATAAACACTCCAGAGGTCGGCAATTTCTTGTTGCAGAGCAGAAACACTAAAATTGTCTGAGCAAGACAGAGTTCCCAGAGCGTTGTTCTTCCAGCCAGAGCAGAGGCATCCCAAGACCTTATCCTGTTTGTCTGCTCGAGAAGGAGATGAATCAATGTGGCCATTGATGACCCAGGCTGCTGAGGGATAACTACATTGGCATAAGGAGAAGGCAGACAGAGCAAGGCACTCCTTTACAAAGGCACGGATGAGGGGGAGCCCATGCCAAGGGATTCCCAGCAATCTCCCACCCCCTACTCCAGCTACCACATTCAGCAAGAAATTCACAGAGCCAGGAGAGCCGTGACCAAAATCCAGAACATTACAATGGGGAAAGTCTAAGCAAGGAGGTGACATAGATATAGGGATGAAGGGCCACCGATCGTGCGAGAAGGAATGGCAATAAATTGAAGGCCTGAAGTGTTTTAAATCAACTGCTGCCAAGGAGGGAAGAATGACCCACGCGGCCTTCAAAGGGGGGCAAACAGGACTTGTCATTGAATGCAGGGAGCCGCCAAAAGGAGGGGGGAGGTGGGAGCCAGCTGGAGGGGGGGTGAAGTGAGAGGAGAGGTGGCCGATGGAGGGGATAAGGAGAAGGAAAAGGGGGGGGAGGAGAAAGAAGCAAGGGAGAAGGGAGAAGATAAGAAGGGGATAAGGATAGAGGCCTATAATATACCTAATGTGTTCTCCGAGAGATAAGGGCTTCACTTTATAAAGATGCATGAAGAGAGTGCGAGAAAGAATACTAAAGCTTCTCGTCATGGAATGTATTTAAGGTGGGAAGGCTTGCCATCCTGACTGTAGTGGCCTTGAGGGAGACTGGCTCCGACATTAGCCATGATATCTGCTTCCTTATTATTATGACGAAGAATGTGAAAAACCTCGAAAGATTGAGGCAGAAGAAGGTTAGCTTTTTTATATAATCGACGGCATTTAATATCTCTTGAGGGATACCCATTGATCATCTTATAGATGACATGCCTTGAATCTCCAAATATCAAGACCTTCCGGATATTTTTGTCTCTAATGAGATGGAGACCCTGGAGTAGAGCCATCCATTCAGCTTCATTGTTGGTTCTAGAGCCAAGTCCCCAGGCAAATCTTTGTTCCACTTGTCCTCTGGGACCCACCAAGATCCCACCCGTACCTACCACCCCTGGATTACCTTTCGAAGCCCCATCGAAAAATAAGGAGTAAGAATTTTTATCCCTAAGCCAGGACTGAAAATATTTGGTGGAGAGTCGAATTTCCCACTGGAGAGAGTGACTAGAGTGAGTTGTTCTTTCAGAGACAATTTTGGACTGAAGGGAGCTATTCTCTTTTAGAAATTGTTTACACCAATTGGCATAGGGGGTAGGAATAGACTCTTGCAGGGGGTAGCTGATGTTGTTCGTGGCGAATTTCTCAGCTATCATTCCTATGGTTTTCGTTGCTATGCGAACTGGGACGGCCTTTTGCTCCTTAAATATGGCATGGTTTCTGGCAAGCCATAATTGCCAGCAAAGATTTTTTGGAATGGCTGCCCATAGACGACTTAGAAGTGGCTTCTTGGTCAGAGAACCTGGAAATAGATTAGTCCAATCTTTAAAGAGCTGAACTGTGTTATCTGGAAGATCTCGGATGAAAGCCATGGGGAGGACGATCTTCCAGGCTATTTTAGAGACTTCGCATTGAAGAAAAAGGTGGCTGGAGGTCTCTTCTGCAGAATTACACAGGGCACACCGAGATGGTCCAAGAATGCCTCTTTTTCTTAAATTTTCTGCATTTAAAAGCTTGTTATGCAGGAGGAGCCAAATAAAACTGTTAACTTTAGGGATGCTATCGGGATGCCAAACCTTTTTCCATATTTTATCTGCCATAATCTGTTCCATGGATATTATTTTGTATCCTTCTTTTACAGTATACTGCCCTGATTTTCCCCAACCCAACCGATCCTTAGCTGATAGACTCATTGGGGATAAGCCATGCAGGGAGGAAAGGAAAAGGTCGGCTACATTTCTCAAGTGGACTGGTGGAGAGATGTCCTTCCACCCGTTCCATTGGCCATCTGCGTCCCACCGCGACAGATCGAAAAGGGAAAGGATATCCTGCTCAGATAGCCATTCAAAAAAGGATTCCAAACCTGGAATAGAAGATCGTGGAGGATGCCCTAAGATGTTGCTGTTCCAGATGTTTATTTTTTTCCCATTGTCGGGAATCCAGTAGCAATTTTCATTGATTGTGTTGATTGAATCCTTACACAGCTTCCAAAGAGAGGTGCCTTTCCCTTTCCATTCACCATCCAACACTTTTGACCTTGGCTTCTTGATGTATTTTTTCCTGAGAACTTCCTTCCACCATTCCTTTTTTCCAGTAACCAATCTCCAAATCAGTTTGGCCCCCATGGATTTACTAGTGAACTCTGGGTCTCTAATACCTAGTCCCCCATGACATTTGGCACACTTGATGATTTCCCACTTGACCAGATGGAACTTCTTTGTTTGAGTTTTCCCTCCCTGCCAGAGGAATTTTCTGATTTCTTTACCTATGCAGGCGATGACCTTCTTCGGAGCTAGGACCATCGAGCTTGTGTAAATAGGGTAGGATGAGAGAATGGACTGGATTAAAACTGTCTTTCCAGCTAAATTTAGCCATCTTGTCCCCAGGGATTGAGTCTTAGCTTTGATTTTCTCAATGACCGGAGTCCACATTGAGGAGGTCAAGGATTTTTTGACTACTGGTATGCCCAGGTAGTTGAAGTGAGTCCAGTTAGGATTGGTTTTAATTTGCAGAATTTGTGAGATACGGCGGAGAATGGGGGCAGGACAGTTCCAGCTATAGATTTGACATTTTTTTTTATTTGCTGAGCTCCCTGAGGTTTGAAGGAATAGATCCAGGGGGGTTAAGAAGTTTCTAGCAATCTGAGTGGAAGCTATTCCGAGAAAGATGGAGTCATCAGCAAACAGAGCGTGATTGATAGGAGGCACACCATTCCTAAAGGAGAGGCCTGGGAGGGAACCTTTGGAGAGGAGCCTAGTCAATCTTCTACTTAGGGAATCAGCGACCAGGATGTAAAGGAAGGGGGAGAGCAGACATCCTTGCCTAACCCTGCAAGAGGCTTTGAAGAATTCAGAGGGCCTACCATTGATGAGAGGGGCTATCCAGGGAGAAGAGATGCAGGCTTGAACTTGATTGATGAAAACAGAGGGGAATCCAAATCTTTCCATCACCATGAAAATGAAGGGATGTCTCAATCTGTCGAAGGCATTAGCCAGGTCCAACTTGATGGCCATCCTGGGCTCTCTTCATTTAGTGCTTGAATGGATCGCTTCTTACACTAAGAGGATATTGTCACTAATATTCCTACCAGAAACAAAACCACCTTGATTGGGAGAGATAAGGGAGGGGATGACTTGTTTGATCCTCAAAGACAGCACTTTCGAGAAGATTTTGTAGGAAGCATTGCACAAGGAAATGGGCCGAAATATTTTGATGGTAGAAGGCTTAGAGTCTTTAGGAATGAGGGCCAAAAATGTGGATTTGGTGGCTCCCCCCATATTCCCTTTTGCCATCCAGGCAATAAGGTGCATGAAGTCACTCTTAATAAGGGGCCAGAAGGTTCTATAGAAGCATATAGGGAAACCATCCGGGCCTGGGGCCTTGTCCGAGTGGAGGCTCCAGATTGCTTTTTCAACTTCTTCTTCCAGGATGGGGGATTCAAGATGAGTTTTCATTTGAGGGCTAATAAGGGAAGGAATATCAGAGGCCATTTCTTCCATAAGACAGTAGGAGACTTGCTCCTCATTGTTATATAAATGCTCAAAAAAGTTTCTTACCTCAGCGTTGATGGCGGCTTGCCCTTGAATAACTGAACCATCTTCATTCTTAAGTTCTCTTATTGTGTTCCAGTGATGTCTGTCCCTGCACTGGTTTTGGAAAAAATTTGTATTCTGGTCTCCCCCTTTGAGCCACAAGACACATGATCGGAGTCTCCATTCCTCTTCTATTTGCCTTAATATTTTTGAAGCTTTGTTTCCAACTCGATTTCTTTGATGAGGTGTTCCTTGGTGACCATACTTACCTCCATTTCTGCTTGCAGGCGTTCCATTTCTGTCAAGATGAGGTCCTTTTGCTTAGCAGGTTCTTGATAATGGGTTTTTACCCATGCCTTGAGGGTGACTTTCACCCTCTTAAGTTTCTGTTCCCAGGAGAAAGCTGGAGTACCTGGAATGAAACAGCGCCAGGATTTGACTATTATATCCTTAGCATCAACCTATTCCAGCCATAATCGATTGAACCGAAAAGGGAGAGGCCCCAGATTTTCTTCTGGCGGGAAGAAGAGACAAATGGGCTTATGATCTAAAACTGCCGAGCACAGAAGTTTGACCTCCAAGATAGAGTTAAGAAGATGAGAACTAACCAAAAACCGATCAAGACAGGCAGCAATATGCCCAAGGACCACTTGTTTGTTGCTCCAAGTATAGATGCCATTTTTGGGGATGATGTCTAAAAGGTTCCATTGAGAGATGAGATCTTCTAAACGCTCCCCGTAGGGGTCCCTTACCTTGGAACCTCCTCTACGCTCAGCTGTCGATATGGTTGTATTAAAGTCCCCCGCGATGAAGCAGGGAAGGAGCTTTTTGTCCTCAGACTGCTCCTCTAAAGATGTCCAGAAGCTATCCTTCTGCGCGTTCAGGGTTGGGCCATATACATTCCCAACCCAAAACTGTTCTTTGCATTCTTTATTCTCGAGTTTTATAAGAAGCCAATTTCTATTTTCTATAGCAGAAAGAAATTCAAACTTATCTGTGTTCCACCAACATAGGAGGCCACCAGAGGCTCCATTGGCATTGGTGGCTATACCATTCCCGTTTGGCCAGATGCTTTTGATGGCCGCCACGCTGTCTTCGGCTGATTTCTTAGTCTCCTGGAGAAGAAGGATTGAGGCTGATTCCATGGATTTGAATCTCTTGATTACTTCTAATTTTTGTATACCACCCAAATCTCTACAATTCCAGGAGACCACTTTCATTATTTCTTGAGTTGTTTGAGGGCCTTTTCTTTTCCTTTCTTTCCTCCTCCGCACTCATGAGATATTTGCTTGCTTGCGAGGTTTTAACCAGGAAGTCTAAGTTGGATTGGTTTCCTGCCGCCTTTTCCCTTGCTGCCTCCTGCTCGTGAATGACTTTATTAGTTTTCCTTCCTTTCCTGGAGAGCGGTTCTTGTTCTTCTATGGAGGTATCTGTCATTTCTTATGTGCTTGCTTTTGCCTTAGATCTAGTGACAGATCCTTCAGAGATCATCTCCACATCTTTCCTACCCTTGGAGTGTTCGACCTCTGCTTCCTAGGATTTTTGGGGCTGGACGACTGTCTCTGGGACTTCATAGGTCTGATGCCGCACTGGATCAGGGTTGTCTTCTTGATTCTCTGGATTCTCTGCAAGGTTTTCTTCATCCTGCGTCTCTACCTCCAAGGCCGCAAACTTGTTTCCGAGGGGGCTCTTTGTCGAGGGGATTTGCTATTTTGGGGGTTTGGCAGCCTTCTTCCCATTAGCGATATTCCAGCCCTCATTAGTAGGGTTTTCCAAAGGGGTTTTTTCTGGCTTCTTCGGGCAGGACTTGGCAAAATGGCCATATTCATGACAATATTTTCACTTGAGTGGGATTTGCTCATAATCTATTGTTTGAAGGTGGTTCCACCCATCAATGGAGAGCATGATAGATTCTAGCAAACCCTTTTCTAGATCAACTTCGACACATATTCGGGCACAGGAGAACATTGGGGCTTTCGGCTCAGACTTGTCCACATATTTCCCCAAGGTATTCCCTATTGCTCGAAATTCCTCATCATTCCAACAATGAAGGGGAAAATGAGGTAGTTTTACCCACACAGGGACTGATTTTGGAATGTCCTTCTCTGGATTAAAGGATAGGTCCCATTTGTTCAGATACATACCTCGAGGACCCATAAAATATGGTCCATTCCTGAAGATTAGATCTCGATCCTCCTTCTTTTCAAAGATGAAAGAAAAGTATCCCTTTCCACATAAGATTTGTTGAACTTCTCCCTGTATTAGGGTTCTCCAGTTTTTGTTCAACCAGATCTCCACAAATCGCGGGGATGGCCAAATTCCGGTAAACAGATCGATGAGGCCCTTTTCAGAAAGAGTAACAGCCTTCCTCTTGGAGGTAGCAGAGCTTAGCTTAACCTCTGGAACATCAGTAAGCTTGACAAATCTAGAAGCAGAAGCTGCGGCAGGCTGATCACGTGGGAGGGACGCCACAATGTTCTGGAATCTGTCCTCGAAGGAGGAGGGGTCGGGTGGATCCATGACAGAGCCGCCGACCAGCGAAAACACCCATGACAAGGCTAGGGTTTGTTGCTCAGGGGGCGCACGCTCGAAAGATCCAGGATAGTTTTTCAAATTTACTTTCTTTGCAGTGGTCTTACCCTTCAGTCTTCTTGTTATGCTCAAGACTTATTTGCTATTTGGTCCTAGTTGATCATGCTTTATTGCAAAACTCTGACCTGTTTACAGGATTGATGAAAAAATCCTGACTCTGATAGGCTTTATGTTCTTTTGCTCATGATATGGATGACTTGGAACTCCATAGCGATCAGAAGGTCTTCATGTGCTTAGTCACAATATTTGTGGAGGTGCCATATATATATGGCCCAATTTTCATTGCCATTGTAAGATGATTGTATATGATGTCCTTTGATTTAGTCATGAATATCAAGGTCTGGTATTTTTTCTTCTGAAAAGACTTATATTGTATACACACAAATTTCTCTCATTTTAAAACATATCAAAGTTCTCTTCAGTGTTTCATTTCCCCACTTTGGGAGTATGTTAGTTTAAACACTATTATAATTTATAACTCAAAGCATTTTGCATGTTGTTCGGCTTTATGTTTAATAATCAAATTGATTTTCTAAACCTCTACGTTGCTAGACACCTTCCTCACAAAGAAAAGAGATACAATATATCTATGAAGTGCTTTTGCAATGGATGGATAAAGAAGGCTTAATATAACCAAGATTTCCAATTTGTTAGAAAATTTGATAACTATTTATATTTGTCATCAATTTGTTCTAAAATTAGAAAAATGTTTGTATTTACCTTTAATAATGATTATTTACTTAATTACGCCGTAAGGCGTTTCAACAAGTGGGAGTCAATTCCTTGAATTTAATGCTCTTTTTTTTCCCAGTCGTAGGATGCTTTCGTCTGACAATTGGGATCATCTGGCTCCTTCATCTTGATTTGCTTGATCTGCTCCTGATTGATCTTCATCTCTTCATCTGCTACCTGGCATTTCTGTCAGTTGAAAATATTGGCCATTTAAATTGGCACCCGCTCTCTTACAAGAAAGATAAATACTTATCCGAGCATTTATATAAATGCACCAACCTGCCAACCTACATTGAATGTGAATGTAAGGTAGACCGATAGACTATTTTTAAATCAGTTTCTCCTGCTTATATATTCATTATTGGATGCTTAATCCAGCCATCACTTTGCATATGCATATGCCAGTCTTCTGAGGTAATACTCTCCAGCTGATCCTAGCTATGTTGTATTTCTTAGTCTTCTAAGGTAATACTCTGCAGCCGATCCTAGCTATGTTGTATTTCTTCCAGTCATTCATTCTATATATAATTATATATAATTATGCCAGATTTTGTGCTCGAGCATAACTAAAATGTGATGTTGTGATGTTGTTGGTCCAAGAATAGAAAAGGCGACTGTAACAACACGGGAAAAGTTCAGGAAAAATTTATTGAAGTCATTAACCTAGAAAGGTATACTAAAGAATTAGAGGAATCAGTGTTATCAGGTATTTTTTCATCTTCCTGTAAATGTACAGTAGGAGTGATTCAGAAATCCTTCCCTGTTCATCAACTGCTTCTTTAGCTTAAAGTATGTATTCATAGAATCTTCAATACAATTCTGGACAGGAGTAGAAGGCTACATATCTGTACTTTTAGAGCATCTAAACCTAACTGAAAAAACACTGTCTTAATCTGTGTTGAAGCAATAAATAAATAAATAATTGCTTCACGGTAGGTTTGAAACTAGTGCCAGTAACATAAACAAATTGAGTAGGCCTCTAACATGCTACGACTACAGTCTAAAACAATACACTGAAATAGAGATGTTTTGAGATTTCAAGGGAAAGCCCTTGTCAACAACTAATTCAGGGATGTATTCAGGGTCAAACAGACAATGAATTAATGAGGAACTGACCTGATCAATATACACGAATTTTATAGAAAAATATAAAAGGTTCACTGACCTGATCAATTTGTGCCAAAACCTCCTTCCTTAGGGCGCTGTCCTCTGAACTCTCGTAAAGCCCAGCACTCACGAAAAACTACACATAGTCATCACATAGTATATTAAAACACCCAAACACATGCAATTTTATGCAAATATATAACCCTTGCATTTGGTTTTAGAAAATTCATACCTCTTCCAGTTGCCGAGTCCTCTAAGGATCGGCCTCATTAGGTCCTGCCATTGATATGGGCTTTGTAACCAGCCAAGAAGACTGAACACCCATTTCCCTTTCTTTCTCACCATCGAAAGGAATTAAAAACTCGATCTCGTCTACTCCATCCACAGTTGCAATCTCTTCACCTCCCCTCTTCACAATCGTATCTTCCCTTCATTTACCAAACCTCTCAAGCAGAGGCTGAGTTGACATGCTTGTTAACTCTGAATTCAATCAAGCTATTCAGAATTTTTTCAGAATCTGTTATCACTAGTAGACTGCAAGTATTCAAATGCCATTCTGCCATAGCCTTGCAAGCTGCGTACGCCTAGAAGAACATGGGTGCCATTTTATATTCCTTGTTTGCAGTCTAGCCAGTCAAGTAGAGAGCTCTTGTTCTCAATCTTTTCCTCTTATTTTATATAGGTAATTTAGCTCCACTGGAACTTGCTTCCACCGCTAAGAAAACAAGCCAGACATGCTTGGTTGGTTGATGTGGGGAATTTTTCCTACCATCTACACAAAATTGAATTTATAAGATAACTGCAAATCACCTCACAGTAAGCGTATTCGTGGTGTGCTTATGTGCTATGACGGTGGGTTTTTTCATGCCATCTGGGCGGCATGCAAGATGCACATGCAGTGTTACTATTATGTACACGAGTATATGGACACACGTCATCACACATCAAGTTTGGGCGTCATCGCAATCCTTTTTCCAAATATAAATTCTACCATTTCCATATACTTCTGATTTGTTGGCCTTTCTGTTGGTTATCTTTCTCCATCTGCCCGTCGTAAATTCACATCCATTTGTGAATTAAAATCAAGTACACATTTTTGTCCATTAACTTCTTTTGTTTCTTTTCCTTCATTTTGGTGGGACATGCTTCTTGTTGGACGTCAACTACATGTTAAGTTAGTCTACTGGCAATCTTAGTGTGAAAATGATGCCAAAATCCCACGGTTGGGTGCCAATATGTATCACTCCTCTGGTGGGCCAGTTACATGCATTGCTAAAGCCACCAGGAAGTATCCATATGGTAACTCAATCTCATTCCTATGTGCACTAATCATGGCCTCTATAAAGTTTGATAAAAAAATAAGCAAAATCATAATAATGTAATAGCACAATAACAAAATTCATGTCAATATAATCGAGGCTGCCTCCTGAGTTGTATAGTTGTGAATCAAGCGAACTACCAAGTTAATTAATCCAGCAATTTATAGAAAGAAACTTCATACCATAGATTCAATATTTCATCAATAGTGAAAATCCAATCCATATAAGAGGAATAGGCTTCGATCACTGCGAGGTCTTTGTCCCTCTGTGTGATCTGATTCTGATGAATCCTCAAAGTTTCGGATATTTTAAGCCACCATAGGATATTAGGTTAAAACTTAAAACGCAATTCTGTAATCATTTTACTATGTAATAGACAAGATCGAGAGAACAACCAAGCAATTCTGAAGTCTGTCCCTGAAAATCACTCGAGGCCTAAAAGACATTATAGATTAATTAAAGAACACAAGATTCCTTTAAATTCATATCAATAAATTATAATTTTAAATAGTTTGGAGTATTTAAACAAGTCATTTTAGAGTGAAATTTCATGTAAATTTACAAGTTTCCAAAAACTTTATATACACCACAATGCAAATGTTCCAAAAAAAGTCACTGATATATTGAAATTTCTTTGAATTTTCATTTTGAACGAGAGATATATTTTGAATTTTGAGAGGGAGAAAAGTCTAATTAGCAAATAAAGCTATTCCTCGATCCCTGATATGCTGTTTGACTGTCAAATTCTGAATTTGTTTGATTCCATGTACAGGAAACTACACAAAATTCAAGCCAACTTTGCCTGACATAATTTACAAAGTCGTAGAAATAAAGAGAATCTGATAGATTAGAAGTCATGCTACATATATTCTAAATGAGACTGTAAATAATCTAATCATGATCCAATGATTGGATCATCAAATCACTTGATTAGTGGATATATAGGATATGCGCCCTTTATTTCTTTACCTCAAGCATGCCATTTCTGTTTTTAATTTAAGTTGAACATAAGGATTACTGATATACCAATTAAGCCTGTTTAGTTCTTAGAAATACAGTATTTAAATCATAAACCCTGTATTTCAATGTTCTTTTTTCGAAGTTCAGAAATTCCCTTCTTAGATCTCCTCCATAACTAAGGATGTGAACCACTACTCTAGCTGTGCCAAGTACTTTATCAATGCATCTTTCTATGTTAATGTTTGCTTTTACTGAATTAGACAAGAATACACTTCCTTCTTCAACTTTCTTTATAGGAAAACAACTGATAACAAAGAGCTCTTAAATTCTTTGTCTGATAGCCATTGAACCTATTGAACAGTGCAATTCCTTAATGGAGAAATTTATAGAATATATCGTCTTATAATTTGGGTTTGGAGATATATTTCTAGCTATGCGTTTCAGCTGCTGTGCAAAGTGTGGAACATATAATCATAATGCCATAAAGCTGAAATGCCAAATATGGTTTGATTGTGATATTTAGAGTGCGAATAACTCTTGTGAATTTGTATATATGAAAGATCTTTGGTTGGTTGTTTTGTTGACTTCCTATTTCTTTCAAATGTCAAAAGTAAGTGTATTGTGGTTGCCGAATCCAGGGATGAACATGAAGTAAATATGTCAAAGGCACATTGTTAGTAACTAGCCTGAATCCATCTTAACCTTGGATCTGTTATGAGGTGTGAGGTACTTCTTCTCCTTAACAAGTCTGGTGCTCTTTTATCCATAATATGGGGGTTTAACATAGATAGTATTCTGTAGGTAAGATAAAATAATTTTATTAATGGATGAAATGAAATTCCAACCATGCTGCGATATATGCTCCACGGCTCTTCACATATTTATCTAAATTTACCGCTTCAATATTCAATCTTTCCAAAATCTATATCTATGAAAACCTTAATACTAGGTTATCATGACGACTTTACTCTTGATGAAACCATTTTACACTTATGGATGGAATTTTTCATGCTTCAGGTTTATCATCTATTAAGTTTGGGTTTATTGAATATATCCTTGAGCCCATTCATGAGAAATTATGTAATATTCCATATTTTTAGTCTCTTTACATACCAATCCTATTTGGCTTACTTGCTCTTATATATCTAATCCTGTGTTTTAAGCATTTGAAATTACTGAAATTATACGAAAGTGGTAATTCCCTTCCATTAGCCAAATGGAATCCAGTAGTAATTAAGATTGATATTAGTTTTAAGGGTTTCATGGATGGTTTTATTTTCCATATAAACACTATATTTTATGGAAGCCCTTCCCCAAGAATCCCTGATGAATGTAGGGAAATACTCCAATTGAATCCAAAAACAAGGATGGGTGACTGGTACCTTTTCAAAGATCATACTGTCATTTGAATCTATGGCTCAGAAGTGCAACACTACCTACTCCCACTTTATCTTCCACTTCACACTTTTGTAATATAATATATTAGGCAAAAATTGTCCATTGATCAACTTCATTTTTCATCAACAAATCAGAAGTCAACCTTCCAGTTAACTGTCAGTATATGATGTTCTTTTATTGTTAAAATTAAATCACCATTAGAGGTGGTTAATAACATGATGAGTTCATTAGGTCACAATGATTCTTATCATATAATATCTAACCTGAGAATTGCCCTTACATCTTCTCTTTATATTCACCGTAATGACCCTAAGTTGGAAATGTTAGCCAATAATGATAGGTGGGAAGATATTTATTCTTTAGTGAAAAGAGATAATGCACAACCTAATTAGTTGATTACAAAAATAGGTCAATGTGACTGTTGATTACAATGATGTGTTGGGCAATAAATCATTTCCTATAAAAAGTAAGATACAGAAAGTACAATATGGATTTCTACTAAAGCCTTAAACCCCTCTTTAAGAGTACGCAACCACACTAGGAGCAAGATGTAAAAGGGGATGTATAAGGAACTGGAAAGTAAATAATGATGTGGGTATGCGAAGGTAAGGTACTATGCCAGTCAACCCAGTCAGGTCCTTATAAAACCAGTAAAGTCCTGATCAACCCCCTTATCTAACGGGTCCTTTATTTAAGGTAAATCCTTCGAAGACTTGTCTTGATTAACCCTTATTGCTATTCTTTCAATTTCCCCCCATCTGCAAGAATATTTGCTTTTCAAATAAATACGGAGTAAGATATATAGTTTTGTAAATGTTCTATTTGCATTGGGAAAATGGAAGGGGCTTTTACTTTGTATTTTGACTTTATGAAATTTACAAACAAATCATGTCTGGAAGGGATGGACAAATTTTGAATATTCAATAAGGTTACTAATTGAGCCTAATTAAGAGGTGCCCACATATACCATATCTGCAAGTCTAGAAGGGAATTGGATTATTCCAAGCACTTGTTCTAGGACACCTTCCTTGTATAATACACATATTTTGGATTTCTTTGTCTCTTATTTGGCTAGTTATACTTGTAGTATTTATATACGCAAAAAATTGCAGTAATTTCTACATTCTGGATATTTCTATCTCATCTTTGGCTGGCAATACTTGTAGTATGATATATCCATATATGGAGACAGCTGTAAAATGTACATGTTGGTCTTCCATTTCATATTCTAAAAGTGGGATACAGACTGGCATAGCTTTCCATGCTTCTAAAGTTCTAATTGGCCTTTACGTCTATGTCGTTTGTTTCAAAATTGAAGTGTAATTTTTTAAGTTTTGGGAAAATTTATTATATATTTCTTTTAAATTATTAAATTTATAATTATACTAAAAGAAAAAAACAAATTAAAATTTATTAAATTAATGATAGATAAATTAATGAACTTACACATTAAATTCCTGTCGTGTTATTTCTTAGCTTTGCTTTGATACGCTAGCTTTATGCAGAGTTTCGTGCAGGCTATAATGAATTTTTGCTGAAACATAAACAACGTAAACTGTAACATTGAATTTACCATGAGAGCATTACCCTTCTATATATCAACCTTAAAGAACAACATCCTGGTGCGTTAACTTCTCCAATGATCAGGAGGAGGAGATGGAGTGAAAGAATGCAGCATTAACTTATAATTAGATCTTGATTTCCTGAAATGATAGTTCTTAGCTTTGCTTTGATGAGATACCAGTGCATGTTATGCAAGTTCGTTTTCATTAATTAGATATTAACTACTTTTATTAGATATTTTCATTTTCTTTGATTAACATTTTGAGTTGTAAAATGTTAGATAAGGAAATTGAAGAGGCTCTCATTTAAATAAGAGAAAATATGGTTTTATTTTATTTTTTTAATTTGTATTGGTAATTAATATTTAGATTTGTATAATTTAAAATTATATTTTAATAATAAAATAGTTTGTATTATTTATATTTATTATTTTAATGATAATAAAA
>LPNX010943201.1:42246-74807 GCA_001517045.1 Pseudotsuga menziesii
TTTTAACTACAAATTTATAACATCATAATTAATTAATATGAATATCAATTTTTTTTTATATAATATACTACACTATGTCAAAATTTTAAAATGTTGTTTTTTAAAATTGCACTACATGTTTTTGCACCACTTGCACACACTAAATGACCTATATTGTTTTATAACAAATAATTTGATAAAGTTTCAATATGACCAAGATTTTGGATATTACACTATATCAAAATTTTCTTTTACTTTACTTTTACTTTACACTCTTAATGCTACTTTCATTAATAAAAAGTAGACCCTTAAAATCAACTTTGTAAATTGTCAACCAACTAAAATCCTCCACATGAGGTCACAAAACAAAAATTAGTTAGGTAGGATTGATTAGGCTAGGCATCCATTAATGCCCTCCAATCTACTTTCATTAGGTATATTTTGAAACATAGCATTGTTGACTTATATGGTGCTTTATAAATCCTGCTATAAGCAAGTGTTAAAAGAAAACCCAGATCAGAAGTGCGCCGTGCCCAAGGAGGTTAAAGCCAAGGTATAGTTGCCCTGCTCTCCCCTACGAGTCACCCAACTCATTGTCGGGATACGACACTATACCGTGCAGGCCAAACCACTGATCCACACTTGACGCAAGGTATCTTAGTGGCCAAACTTAGGACATCACCAAGGAGCAATTGTGGATGCAATTGACTCCTGAAGTCAGCTATTGTCCTTGGGAGGTGTTGCCAAGTCTTCTAGATTGGAACATTTTCCCCATCACTAGTATAACTACCTCTTTGTTACCTTCACTAGTCAATTGGTGTGTGGACTCCATTGTCACCATCAATTGTGCTTTTGGAAGGCCCAGTTACATATCAGCAGAAGGTCATAAGGTCTTTTAGGCATTTTACACTTATTTTTATTTATAAAATCAAGCTAGCTAACTCATAATTAAACATAACCTACATTTTGTGACTCTTTCACTAAACCAACTTTGTACATATCACTCACTTGTTGCACCTTTTACACTTATTTTCCTTTATAAATACAAACTACCTAACTCATAATTAAACATAACCTACATGTTGTGACTCTTTCACTAAACCAACTTTCCACATATCACACACTATTTGCACCTTATTGCATTTTTTTTTTCTCACATGTTACATTATTTTGGATGGCTTCACTCACTCATCTACCGCAATGTCCACACAAGAAAATGTCATTTTTATTTAAACCCCTTCCTTTTTCTTTGTTTAGACAAAATCATCATTTCATGGAATAATATGCTTTAATATTGACTTTATTGTATTCTAGCTGGTAACATTGTCCAATCACTTTTGAATTTTATATCACAAAAAATGTCTTTTTTATTTAAACCCCTTCCTTTTTCTTTGTTTTAACAAAATCATCATTTCATGGAATAATATGCTTTAATATTGACTTTATTGTATCAATTTGTAAATATTGGTTATCACACTGCATTCCTGAGATTGCCTTGATTTATTTCAATGGTTTCTATATTTAGGAAATAAATGCTTGTTGTTCCTGATCATATTTCTAATTTTTAGAAACACCTAATTCCCCCTTTTTTTACTTTCCCCTTACACCTAACTTCCTTTTATTTTTCTTGTTCCTCCTAGGTAACAAATAATGGCCACCCCTTTAACCAAACATGCCATTGAATTACTACTTGCACTAACCTCCGACATGCAACCGTTCCTACAAATATTTGGTGTGGAACAAGTCAAATCTATTCGCACCTCAACCATACAATACCGAACAACAATCTCTGATGGGACACACATGCACCACACCATGCTTCCATCAAAGTTCAATTCTCTCATCGCTTCAGGAATACTTCAACAAGGGTCTATTATACACCTTAAGAAATGGACATGTGCAATTCTTTGCCAATGCATGTATGCTTCATTTTTTATTATACTAACTTATGTTTTCATTTCTTCCCCATTTAGTAAAATCATTATTTATTTATTTTCTTACTTGTTTTTTCCCTTGCGCAGGTCTATCTTACTACATGAATTTGACGTCATCAAGCCCTTTGCATCATTGATTGGCCACCCGATCACTATATCTCACCCACCTTCTCTTGAAACAACTTCCCCATGCTCTTCAATGCAAGAACCATCTCAAAAGAAACAATGCACACTTCTTCAAAGCACATCACCATCCACTGTTGAAACAACAATTCCTATCAATGCATTGAGCCCCTACACCTCAAATTGGTTCATAAAGGGTCATCATGTCCAGGATAAATCAACCCTCCACCACTTCACTAACCAAAAAGGCCCTGGGAAGGTCTTCGGCTTTGACTTTATTGATAAGGACGGGGGTGAAATACACATCACTTACTTTAATGATTCTGCAGATGTTTTTTATAATCAAGTGCTTCCTGGCCATGTCTACCTCATTTCCAAAGGCACTATCAAACCAACAAACAATATGTATAGCCATCTTACAAATGAATGGGAAATATTCTTGCAACCAAGCTCCATTGTTCAACATTTTCCACTAGAAAGCATTCTACTTCCATAAATGCATTTCAACTTCAAAACTATTAAAGATATCAAGTAATCTCCTGTCAAATCCATTGTTGGCATCATTGGTGTTACCACAAACACTTCCCCTACTGCCCCTATACATAGGAAAGATGGTTCAGAAACTATTAAAAAAACAATTCATATAAAGGACAACTCGGGTTTTAGCATGGATGTTACTTTGTGGGGAGAACATTGTCATGTAGAAGGCCAAGAACTATCTACCTTGCGCTCTGAAAATGCCCACCCTGTGCTTGCAATAAAGGGAGGTTGTGTAGTCTAGTTTAATGGAAATACAGTTGGGACTACATCCAAATCCATAGTTATCATAAACCCAGATATACCGAAAAAGCACAAACTCACCCAATGGTTTGAAAAAGAGGGCTTCCATACTTCATCCCCATCCTTAACTACATGATATCCAACTTCTCCTAACCAGATGAAAAAGAAACGAACCCTTCTTCAAGTTGAAAACATTCATCCTTCTGAAAGCGCTGAATGGATTTCCGTAAAGGCTACCATAACACATATTGATGTTGACAACTTCTACTACCTTGCTTTCCCTTTAATTTCTGATTCAAAACAATGCATGAAAAAAATCATCAAGAATTCTACCAATGGTTGGCATTGTCCCAAATGTGAGGTTGACTTGTCTGATTGTGACTACATGTATTTATTGAAACTGAAACTTCAAGATCACATTACCTCTCTTGAAACAGTCATCGCATTCGAGGATGCATCCACTAAACTCCTTGGTATTGCTACAAAGGACTTGCACTTACTTTCTTCTGATCCTTTCGCCATCAAGGAAATATTCTCTAAGGTTGAATGCACGCAACTCCTACTCACACTTTCCATTAAAATGGAAACATTTAAAGACAAGCCTCAATTGAAGGTCATCATCATGCGCTTTGAACATGTTGACTTTTCGGCAGCCAGCAACTTACTGCTCCTTGAAATAGCCAAAATGGGGCACGCATAGAAGGCATATAGGAAAAAAACATTGCCTTCTTTTTTGTAATAGTTTAACTATATATATTTTTCCTAGCAACCTCTGCCATACATGCAGACAAACAATTTCCATTCGGCATTACTATAGCTATAATTTCTACACTTGAAGCTACTCTTATATATTGCTTTTTACTTCGTATCTTATATACATATACAAAAACATTTCCAAGTTTTCCTCAACATTAAATGTGTTCTCTTTATTGCATTTATCTTCTTGTTGCCTTGTTCTACTCTACATTAATCTTAGCAATATCAATGTTAATATTAGTTTTTTCATGTTCTAATATGTCATTTTAACACATGCACTTCTTTATATGTCAAAAAACATACATTTCATATTTGTATTTTAGTCGTATATCATTTTTATTTTTTTTTCCTTCCTACATTTACCTACTTACAATGCTTTCAGTGACTTACAATGCTTTCCTACATATACCTTGTATATTTATTTCTGTCTCATTTTATTTAAATGCAATCAGTTTTATGAACAATGAGTTACTTTTGGTAGTCAATTATACACTATTCCAACTACACACATTTATTATCGGCATATTTTTTAGTTCTTTTTTCCACTTACAATGATTTCAATATTTTTTTTTAAGGTACATTGAAAAAAAAACACACTACTACTATGTAATTTATCAACAAATGCTTCTCTTTACATGTGATTGATTTACTTCATTTATCTAGCCATGTTTTCATTTCATTTTATATTTTTTCTTTCTTCAAGCACTTTGCATCCCTTTATGTACCTTGAAAACAAAAATTACCATGTCCTACATATAACATCTCGTTTCTTTAGAATGTCCATGAAAAATTTGCATTTCTAAAGTTTCTTTACATGTCTTACATATAATCCCTTTATGTACCTTGAAAACAAATATTACCTTCTCCTACATATAACATCTAGTTTCTTTAGAATTTCCATGAAAAATTTGCAATTTCAATGTCTTTTACATATCTTACATATAACATGGTGTTTCTTCTTTTCTTAATCAAATCCAGGTGCCTTCGTTCCTCATCTTAGGTACAATTGCACGCATAGGTACAATTGCTAGTTATTTATCATGCCTTGTAAGTCAGTTGATATGAGCCACAGCCCTTTGCTAATTCCCCCCACTAATGTTTCCCCTTTTCTTCGACATTCACACTCCACTGCCCCTGTTAGAAAAAAAACATTGCCTTCTTTTTTGTAATAGTTTAACTATATATCATTTTCCTAACAACCTTTGCCATACATGCAAACAAACAATTTCCATTCTGCATTACTATAGCTACAATTTCTACGCTTAAAGCTACTCTTATATATTGCTTTTTACTTCATATCTTATATACATATACAAAAACATTTCCAAGTTTTCCTCAACTTTAGATGTGTTCTCTTTATTTCATTTATCTTCTTGTCGCCTTGTTCTACTCTACATTAATCTTAACAATATCTATGTTAATATTAGTTTTTTCATGTTCTAATATGTCATTTTAACACATGCACTTCTTTATATGTCAAAAAACATACATTTCATATTTGTATTTTTGTCGTATGCCATTTATTTTTTATTTTTTTCCTACATTTACCTACTTACAATGCTTTCAGTCACTTACAATGCTTTTCTACATATACCTTGTACATTTATTTATGTCTTGTTTTATTTAAATGCAATCACTCTTATGCCTTCAAATTTACTTTTGGTAGCCATTGATACACTATTCCAAATACACACATTTATTATCAGCACATTATTTAGTTCTTTTTTCCACTTACAATGATTTCAATATTTTTTTAAGGTACATTGAAAAAAAACACATTACTACTACGCAATTTATCAACAAATGATTCTCTTTACATGTGATTGATTTACTTCATTTATCTAGCCATGTTTTCATTTTATTTTATATTTTTCCTTTCTTCAAGCACTTTCCATCCCTTTATGTACCTTGAAAACAAAAATTACCATGTCCTACATATAACATCTTGTTTCTTTAGAATGTCCATGAAAAATTTACAATTTCAAAGTCTCTTTACATGTCTTACATATAATCCCTTTATGTACCTTGAAAAAATATATTACTATGTCCTACATATAACATCTCATTTCTTTAGAATGTCCATGAAAAAAATGCAATTTCAATGTCTTTTACATGTCTTACATATAACATGGTGTTTCTTGTTTTCTTAATCAAATACAGGTGCCTTCGTTCCTCATCTTACTTTGGATATGTCTCCTCCGTCCAAAAAAGAACGTGCACATGCCTATCATTTGTCTAACAAAGACCGCATAAATGCACATAGGAGACATATTTACCAACAAAAAAAGTTGCCCTCTCCATCCATATGGTAGAGTCTAATATTCCCACTCCAACTCCTACAACATCCGAGCTTTCAAATCCTACCCTTCCATTTTCAAAACACATCGAAACAATCCCACTTCCCTCCATGCAAACCAAAGCTACAACTTCACATGTTCATACTGACCATATTCCATCATTAGACTACCCTTCCACTTCTCAAACAACCTCTTCCCCAACCATCCCAAATACCATTCCTCAACCCAACATAGCCATGCATTCCTTCAATGAAAATAACATATCTCAAGCACATCAATGCTTTCGCTTAAGGCTAGATAAGCTACAATCCATCCGTGTTTGTTCAATCTATAAAGAATCTTATCCTAGACTTCATTTCCGCTTTTTAAATGGCCAACATACATGTTCTAGATGTTATTCAGAAAAAAATGGCCATCGCTTCTCCCTTTGGAACAACATGGACCTTGGTGAACAACCCCTTGTTCTATCCATCCTTACACAAGTTAAAGAAATGCTCATTTCACGTGTCAACCCAATTTTGCAAGTAAGCCATGCTCGTGGTGGACAATACAAATATAGTGGCCATACAATAAGCTTTCCACAAGACATTTCAACCATCCTCAGTTTTTTTCCTCGACGTGTTGAAGACTTGGACATTTTAGTTGTCACTCGTAAAACCTTCAACAATCAATCCTATGATTGCATTGTCAGTAGATCCCATGTTCTTGCAGCCTTGGAATACAAGATATCACATGACCCATACTATAAAGATGTACAACTTGACCAACGTGCAATTATGGCTTTGCCAATTCCCCCCATTAATGTTTCCCCTTTTCTTCGACATTCACACTCCACTGCCCCTGATTCTAGTTTTCCTGCTGAAGATTTTCACCCTTATCAACCTGACATTTCAGAGCCAAACTCCCAACAAATTTCGTCCTTTGCTAATATTCTACCCAATACAGACACGGAGTTCCAGCAAATTAGAGCCTTCTTGCAAATGCCTTCTTCATCTCCAACAAATGCAATGGATTGGCCACCTATAGGTTTTTCACCTGTCAATGAATATAATACAGAGGGCCTTTTCTCAATGGAATTTCCATCACTTTTCCCCCAAGGCACTGCCATGTTCAAACAACCGCATTTTAAATCAATTGATCTCCACGAATATGCATTGCACCTTCTTCGATACTATGATAACAGGTTCAGTTGCCACCCACGATTCCCCTACTAGATTTACAATATCATCATGCGTCATCGTAGCCAATCAATAGTAGCAATCTTTATTAAAAAAAACATTGAAGACAACTTCCCCACAACCATCTTTGAACTCAACACCCGCTTGGAACAAACTCCTTCAGACAAACTACCAGATCAATTCATGTGTTTTGGCGCAACACTTCATGGAACACGGTCTTTCTGGCACAAATCAAGAAATGAATTGACAGATATGATTTCCCAGCTTGGTTGCCCAACTGTTTTCTTCACTTTAAGTGCAGCCGACACTAAGTGGCCTGACCTACATGCAGTCATGCCTGGGACACCACCCACTTCTTTTAGAAAGCACCAACAATGGAGAATACAAAATATCATCTCCAACCCACATCTTGCATCGCTCTACATGCACCACAGGTTCACGATATTTCGTGAAGAGGTCTTGCTTAAACACCTCCACGCACACAATTTTTGGTATAAGTAAAGCTTCTTATCCCTTCTTCCAACAACATATCTATTTTCCTTTTATTATTTTGCCACATATTACTAACACATATTTCATGCATAGGTATGAATGGCAAAGTAGAGGCTCTACACATATTCGCGGTTTCATGTGGTTACCAAATGCACCTGATATGGAGACGCTTGACTGGGAGAATGCAACTGAGCCTGATAAAGCTAAGGACTTATCTGATCAATTTATTTCTACTTGGAACACACGAGATAACCACCAACAAGCCCCCTTCTTACCCCACTCTGATATGCTTGATTTATGCTTGTTATCTACAGACGACATTCTAAAAAAAAACCCTTTTCATGACTATACAAAACTACTCAATTGCATCCAACGACACACAAAATGCACAACAAATACATGCCTCCGAAAAAAGGGGTCTTCCTACACATGTCGTTATAATTCTCCATGGCCTTTACAAAACTCATCTTCCATGTTCATTGATACCAATGGCAAAAAAACATACAAACAAGCTCGCAATGATGATCGTTTGAATAGCCATATCCCTTCCATCCTATCAATATGGCGTGGGAATGTTGATTGTCAACCAGTTCTCGACATACATGCCATTCAAAAATAAATTTCTAAGTATGCAGCTAAATCAGAAACAAAATCTGAAAGCTTTCACCAAATGCTTCGACGAATTGTCCATGCTGCACCACTTCTTGACCCTTCCATTGTTCCTATTCAAAAATTCCTTTCAGAAACACTTGTTGATCATGACATCGGAGCCCAAGAAACATGCCATATGTTGCAAAAACTACCTCTCACAGTTAGTAGCCCTACTTTCTTATCCCTCAATGTCAACCGAAAAACTTATAAACGTGTTTCATCAGACAATCCCACATCCTTCACATCACCAAACTTCATAGGTGCCTACCTTTCACGCCCTTCCACTCTTCATTCCATATCTCTCATTGAGGCTGCAAGATCTTGGTCATATAATGCTCATCGAAAAAAAAGAAAAAACGAAACCAAGAGATCCCCCCGCCATCGTCCGTGTTCTTCCCCGTTGCTATTCAATCCCCTCCATAGATACACCCTTGTTCATTGATTTTTGCAGATCTGAACTCATGCTATACAAACCTTTCCACAATATACAACTCGACATTGGTGCTTCCAACAATGCCATTGTTACAAACTGGCAAGAACTTAAATTGACCTACAGTCCTTGGCATGTTGATCGGAAACCAATTGAACCCATTTCCTTATCAGAAGACACCATGGTTTCTGCCGATTTGCAAAACCCACAACCCATGCAATTGGATGAATGGGAATTGCTCTCCCAACTACACCCTACCAATGACATGCAAATAAGTGACCTGGACATCCTTGGTCATCGTGACTTAGACAAAAACCATAATTGGCATGATATGACCATCCCCCTCCACTTGCAAGAACTTGCCATTGACTTCATACAAAATAATTGCTCAGACCACCACCTCCCTCAACCATCCTACTCTAATACACCAAATTCTCTGACATTGTCCCCAACTCAAATGAAATCCCACTCCATTATCATGAATCACTCTGCAAACTTCCTAACAAGTCCTCCACTCAGAATGGTTGTGCAAGGAACTACTGGCACTGGCAAATCATTCTTCATTCGCTGCATAAGAGAATCCCTTTCCTTGACCAAAAACTTCAATCAATCCCCAATCTTGCTACTGGCCCCTACTGGCTTCGTAGCATTCAACATCCAAGCCTCTACTATCCATTCATCCCTTCATATTCCTATAAAAAATTTCATGCCTTTGGAAGGGAATTCACTTTCGAACCTCCAACAGGAACTTCACCATATCCACTACATTCTCATTGATGAAATGAGCTTCCTAGGCCCAACACTTTTAACCCAGATTGATGAACGTCTCCGTGAAGCATTCCCTCACCATAAAAACATCTCTTTTGGTGGTTGCTCAATTATTCTTGTGTCAGACCTTGCCCAATTACCACCAGTTATGGACATTCCATTGTATGCAGGCTCTTCCCATGGTACTGCACTTTGGCACAACTTCAACATAGTTGTAACACTTTCAATTGTTTTTCACCAACAAGGAAATGGCCCATCACAGGTCACCTTCAGGAACCTTCTTACCAACATCATAAATGCAACAGCTACTATAGAGGATTGGAAGCTTCTCATGTCCAGGATAGACTCCTTCCTTTCTAAGGATGAGTTATCTGCTTTCAAAGGTTCCATGCACTTATTTTCAACCAACCAACTAGCTTCGCTTCATAATCTACACATGCTCAAGTCTTTGCAAATTCCAGTAGCACTTTCTATTGTTGAGCACATAAACAACCATGCTACTTCTCAAATTGAAGATGAGCAACTAGAGTCTGCAGTGTTGCTTTGCCCTAGGCAGCGAGTAATGTTAACATCAAACTTATGGGTTTCAGCAGGCCTCGTTAATGGATCGCTCGGACAAGTGGTTGATATTTTCTACAAATCACAGCATCATCCTCCACAACTTCCAACATTTGTTGTTGTTAACTTCCAAAAGTACATTGGTCCAGCATGGGATACCAACAATCCTACTTTTCTACCAATTCCACCTATACAAAGGTGGGGTTGTACTCAAATCCCACTTAAAATGGCATGGGCATTAACAATACATAAATCTCAAGGCATGACATTACCAAAGGCTACAATAGACATTGGCACAATGGAGCGTCAAGGTTTGACCTTTACTGCACTTTCTAGAGTCCCGTCACTTAAGGATCTTCACATCTCCCCAGCATTTTCCTATGATCGTTACAAACGTATGCAAGATAATCCACATGTCAATGTAAGGAAAAATGCAAAGACATTGCTACAATCAATGGAGCTCCCTTAACTACGTTCTATATGTAGGTACTTCTCTTTTTCCACTATTTCATTTTCCTTTACATCCTTTCAAGCTAACTCCAAATTCTTCGTACTCCCTAACTACTTTTCTACTTTTCATGGGCAGGATCTACTCCTCAGCAAGCTACAAATTTCTTGTTGTAATCTACATATCATTGTTCTATTTTTCATTGACATATATGTACTCACATCAAAACATTATATTGTAAGAGGATCTAAATGTATATGATTTCTTTCAATTCTCAAAACAATTTGACAAAAAAAAAATATTTATGAATCAAATTATAATCTTTTCATAATAGTATAAATCTTATTTTTTATTATGAATTTAATTTATCTTGTTGTATATGCACCCTTGGGTACAATTGTAAGTTACAAGTTGTTTCTTGTAAATGTTCTATTTTGCATTAACATATATGTACTCGCATCAAAACATTATATTGTAAGAGGATCGAAATGTATATGAATTCATTTCAATAGTCAAAACAATTTTACAAAAACATATTAGAATTGCTTGCCTTTTATATTTTTAGACCTACTAAATTCTTAAATGTAAGGATATATGAATCAAATTATAATTTTTTCATAATTTTATAAATCTTTTTTTTTTATTAATTTAAGTTATCTTTTTTCTAGATATATATAACAATTTTAAGTTTTTATTGTATTTTTTTGATATATTTTCCAATGATGTCCATTAACCTAACTCTTTTTTATATTATTAGAATTTGAACATGTTTGTTGACATTCAAAATGTTATGGATTCCACATTTAAATAATGTTATGGATTCCATATTCATAATCCACATTTAAGAAATGTATACATCAATTATTTTTATTTATTTAGTAGATAGATCCATAAATTTATGCAATGTTTCTTGATTGTAACATAAGAACTACACAAACTAACAATCCATTGAAATGAATTATTTTTATTTATTTAGTACATAGATCCAATGTTTCTTCATTGTAACATAAAAACTACATAAACTAACGATCCATTGTCATTTCAATGAGAGAACAATTATTTTCATGATTACTTTTTAAATCCAGATAATGTAATGGCCTATTATGTGAAAAAAAAAATATCTTTAAAATATTTTATCAACCATAAACCTCGATATTTGCATCGTCGACCAGACAATAACAGTCCTTCGATCACTCAATGAACAAACAATTAAAAGGAATTAAAGATTTAACGAAAAATAATAAAATCTTCTGCCATATGTGAGACTATATTGGAAAACCATAAAATACTTATGGTCAAAAACCAAGGCAATATGTGGTCAACGGGTACCTAAATATAAATACAATATACGTACCATGCATTTGACTTGTCTAATACGGGGTTTAATCATATATTAGGCAAACGAAAACTCGATTTTAGTTTCCATGTGAGCTATCTTGCTGGGTTCGATTTTAGTTTCCATGTGAGCTATCTTACTAGGTTTTGGTGATGCTTTTTTTAATCTTCCGACTCAACTTGTTTCCATATAAGGTTATATATGGTTCCTCCAAATTCAATGACATTATTTTACTCTATGACCTCTATTGATAATATTAGTTAACTTTTATCCTTTTATTAATCGAGTGTTTAGGTTTAGTGATCACTTCCCTATGATTTTAGAATTTGTCCCATTTAAGCATAGAATATTTTAAACATTTATCATTTTCTTTAAGAGTAGAAATCTTGATTTTGTAGATTTTTTTTTTTTTTTTTCAACTCAACTTGTTTCTATATGAAGTTATATATGATTCGTCCAAATTCAATGACACTATTTTATTCTATGACCTCTATTGATAATATTAGTTATTTTTTATCTTTTCATTAATCTATTGTTTAGGTTTTGTGATTACTTCCCTATGATTTAGATGTAACACCCTCGTTTTGACCCCATTTGCATTAAAAATGTATATGATGTATATATTGTAATTAATCATGGTGATGAGCTAAAGGAAAAAACCCCACCATCGATTTAGTGTTTTATGTTGCGACGATTAAAATCGATGTCAATGGTATTTCGTGCTGGCCAAGCACATTATAATTTGGACATCATGTACACTTGCAATTTAATTAAAATACCCACAACCACCTATGTCAATGCAACATTAAAGAGACGAGAGCATGATTTCCTAAGGATAACGGAGAGAAATATTCAAACCTTTGAGCCAATGGGAAAAAGCCAAATGTCAAAGGAAAAACCCATCAAACTGTCAACTACCCATTTTGTCTTCTTGTGCCAATCATTTATTTTGCCAAAAGTGGTTGAGTTGGTTAATGCATGGGAATGAGAAGAGTATGGACAAAAATTCGAATTGGGTAGAGCACCCATTTTGGAAAAACGTGTTTCCACTTCCTAGAAAAGTAAAAACCCCAAAAAACATATTCCCATTCTACCATGCATCCACGTGTTTCTCTTCCTTATGTTTTTTTGGAGCTCCCAGCATTCTCCATTCAAGTTTTTGCAGTGTTCTTCATTTTTCCCATGGTTGGGAAGTGGTTTTGTTAATGTTTAGTGGTTAGGATCTCTCCTAGGCGTCTTTCTGTTGTTTCCACATTTCCACGATTGGGAATTTCATTTTTGGTGTTGCACAACCAATGGGAGGATAGACCCATGAATTTAGGGACTGAAGGAGCCATTTTTTCCCACGTGAAGCCCATAGAACTTTGTTGAAACGAATTCCTCATGCTGGGCCATTTTTCCCCAATTGTCATTTTTCGTTTTTGGCCCTTTTTTAGCTCCCAGGACGTTTTTCATCAATCCCAGAACTTGTATTTTGCTATGTATGCATCCTTTGTTTTGGTATGAACTGGTTTGGAGTGGAAGAGGGAAGAATTAGCTTGATAAACCTAGTGTAGAAAGGAACCATACAGAGAGATCAAGAGGGGTTGGTCATTCTTTCTTGCACACTCGAAAAAGCACTGAAAAGAAAGGCATAGCCCGAGGGACTGTGTAGCAGAGAAGGGGATGCTTCCTTGTGTTGGGTGAGTAAGTGATTGGGAAAGCCAATCCATATCTTGTGTAGGTTCCCATAGCTCAGTGGTTGAGCTCACTAGCATAACAATTCAACCTCACGCCTCCTTAGGAGCCTGATAAACCCAAATGTATATTTGGCTTGGCTGAATTTTGATATATCCTTGGCTATGTGTGAGCTTGATGTAGTTCCCTTATTCCTTGTGGGAATCATGCCCAGCTCGGGGGTGGTGTTGCTACTAAGAGATTGATGATAACACTGACCTATGGTTGGGTGGAACGTTGCAGTGACATACTGGTTACGGGACAAGCTTCTTTCAAGATAAGTATCTCTTGTGTTTAATCTCTGCAATTGTATTTGTTGAATGAAATATTACGAACATGTTGAATGTATTGCATGAATGTTTTTGCTTCTGCTGTAGATTGCATTATTCATCTTTAAATGTTTTATGTTCAATGCATTTGTAATCAAGAATAATGCACCTTCTGCGGACAGAAGTTGTTCCTCTGGTCTAAATAGTTCAGATCCAAAACAAATGAGTGAATAACTCAGTTGAAGACCTTCCCTAAACATTATAAAGCCTGGAATATAAATCTGATGAAAGACCTGTATACCTGTAAGACATATCAAACATACAAAGACATCAAAGCTACCAAAAAAACATCTACACATCCATATCAGTGACTAAGGAATCCAATAACATATATACAAGATTTACACAACAAACATGTGAGAAGGAAATCAACTCTGCATTAGAAAATAAATGAAAGAGCTTACAACCATGTGTCTTAGTGTCGAGACACTCTTTCACAAGACTAACACCTTGTCCCCAATAGCTCCAACTTGCTCCACAATTGCTCTCTGATGGATTAGGCCAGGGTATCAATTCAGCAGCATAACTCTACTATTCTTCTCCTCTCTTCAACTATGGACATGAGCTTGTATTTATAAGGCTCAATGGATAGGGATAGTTGAGATAAATGTGGGTGAGGTGGCTCTAAGATCCTATCAAGAGGGATATCAAGCTCAACTAACCCATATTGATAGGGATAAGAGAGGACACGAGGCTCAAGAAACTTCTCTTTTTCCCATTTTACCCAGGGTACCACTTTTGTTCCCTTATGACAGAGTGGTTTAGGTGAAAACCACTTCAAAGACAAAGCACTTCCACGGTGGTGACACTTCTCTATAACATGACACAGGCGGTGCTAAGCAAGGTACCGCTCATTAGCCAAAGGGTAAGCGCAGTGATAGGTTTTTTCAAATAGAATTGATATCCAAAGCAAGTTTCTACTTCAAGTTTTGGGATTAAGGGCAAACATAGGGGTTAAGGATCTCATCACATGATGGTGACAATATTTAGGTATAACAGGAAAGCCAATCCATATCTTGTGTAGGTTCCCATAGCTCGGTGGTTGAGCTCACTGGCTTAGCAATTCAACCTCCCGCCTCCTTGGGAGCCTGATAAACCCAAATGCATATTTGGCTTGATTGAATTTTGATATATCATTGGCTATGTGTGAGCCTGTTGTAGTTCCCTTATTCCTTGTGGGAATCATGCTCAGCTCGGGGGTGGCGGTGATACTGAGAGATTGATGAGAACACTGACCTATGGTTGGGTGGAACATTGCAGTGACATACTGGTTGCGGGACAAGCTTCTTTCAAGAAAAGTATCTCTTGTGTTTAATCTATGCAATTATATTTGTTGAATGAAATATGATGAACATGTTGAATGTATTGCATGAATGTTTTTGCTTCTGTTGTAGATTGCATTATGCATCTGTAAATGTTTTATGTTCAATGCATTTTTAATATGTCAATGTTCATGGGGCTAGTTTCCCCATTTAAATGATATTCGCAACGCCATAGTCGTGTCCCCATCAGAGATGAGGGGACGTGACATTAGAATTTGTCCCATAAAGTATGACATTTAAGTAGGGAATATTTTAAACATCCATAATTTTCTAAAAGGGTAGAAACCTTGTTGAATCTTACCGATTCTAAAATTTTGAACCATAAAGTATTGGATGATATTTTTGCAAAAAGATTCAAATTTATAAAGAATTTCTATAGTTTTTGGACAATTTTGGCGATTTTTAGAGTTGAAAAATGTTATCCCGTGGAGTTTGAGCAAATCAACTAAGAAAAAAATCAAAATTGATAAATCTTTTTTTGGGAAAAAAGGTCGAAATTAACCCATGGGATAAATTTTAACCCTAAATTTTTCATTGCATTTAAGGGGAGACTGCTCCAATAAGTTTCTTCGTCAATGTGCACATATAAATGTTGAATATATTATTAGTGCAATCCTTTTTATAGACACCTCAACTTTTACATTTGTTATTTGGGTCTCCTTCTTGAGAGAATGAATGAAGCATCTTCTTCTTGTCAGAGTTTTCCCATATAATTCTCTAAGTTATTTCTGTATGTATTTGTTATATGCGATTGTAACATTGCTTGCACCATAATCTCTACATTTTTAAGTACACAATATTCACACAATAGGCACAAAAAAACACAATTCTCTTACTAGTTATACAAAAATAATGCTCTTACAAGTAATACAAAAATAATCCATTAGAGATGAATTTGAAATCAATAAGAGCTCATGCCCTAGATGACAACAGTTTTGGACGTTGAACACAATGCTTAGTACAAGTAATGCAAAGATAATCCATCAAAGTTGAATTTGAAATCAACAAGAGCCCATTCCCCAAACATAATCCATCAAAGTTGAATTTGTTACAAGTAATGACAATAGCTTTGGCATTCAATTATGATGTAACCATCATGTGATCATCTTAGATTAAAGTCACAACTCACTTGTTGAGTACCTCTTTGCCATTTCTATGTCATGGAAAATTCAAACATCAACACCACCAAGTGAATGAAAGATGTGGCATCGAAATAAGCATATATGACAAAACTAAAAATGGTAAGAGGCATATGTTTGACATTATAAGTGGTTATCCCCTTAACAATTGGAATATGTTGAACGTACAAACTTTTCAATCGAAATCAAAAAAAAATTGATACCATCTTTTTAACCTAGTTAGAAAGTTAAAGAGAGTCTTACTTCAATGGGCTTTGAAACGTCTTAACCTCTGCTAAGTCACAAGTTACTGATATATCTAGCTTACAAGCTATTAAATACTCTTAAAAAGTTGTTGTTCTCATAGTTTATAAAAGAAAGTAATAGCAAGTAAAATATAAACATCTTTCTCATAACTAGCTCAAGTGCTCATAACTAGCTCCAAGTGGGAAGGTAACATACATCTATAAAACAATAAATATAAAAAATATCCTAAAATAATTATATTATAATGTTTATTTATTATTAAAAATTTAATTTCATAATTATATTGTATTTTTTATTTATTATTAACAATTTGATTCATATAATTTAATGTAATTCATTAATAGAGGAAGGTTTTCATATCTTGTCAATTTAGAATCTATAAACCTCTCAATAGTCCTTTCAATTTTGATTATTATATCTGCGAAGGCAAGTATATAGCTATCGTTTAGTTAAACAGTAATTTTGACTTTAATTAATTTATATACTTTTTAAAAAGTTGTACATAACTTTTATAAAATTCATATATTAAATTAATATTTTAAAAATAAAATTTATATTTTATTTTATTTTTTAAAATCTACTTTTCCATTTTAGGATTGGTTCATTTTAATGATTTGACTAATATTATGTAGTGTGCAAATGAAATTGTTACATATAAAAATATTTAAAATATATAAAAATAAATAAAAATACATAACAATGCCAAGTGTCTTGTTTATTAAAATAGTAATAATGACTAATCTTAATAGATGTGACAATCACATCACAATGAATGACTATAACTATATCATTATGTAGAGCTTTTATTTAAATATAACGAGCCTAGATCCAAATCCTAGGGTCTATTAAACGCGGAAAAGGATCAAATTTTCGGAAGTGCTAACCTTTCTTAGAATAGCTCCTTGCGTGCAATACCCAAGATTTGCACCTCTAGAGTTTTGATCCCTCTCTGTCCTTGATAGAGCTTAGGATTTGGATCTAGGTTGGTTAGGCTACCATGTGAGGTATGTTTTTATTTATTATAATATTATAAGAAAATTTAAAAATGTTTATTGATAAAAACAAATACTTAAAAAATATTATACACAAATTTAAAAATGTTTATTGATAGAGACAAATACTTTAAAAATTTGGGTTTTTTAAAGGGTAAATAATATTTATTAATAAAGACAAATAAAATTGGATTTTTTTAATGGGTAAATAATTAGCTTAAATTTATTTTTTTAATGGGTAAATAAATAACTTAAATTTTTATAATGATTACTTCGAGTAAAAACAAAATATTTTTAAAGTGGTAAATTTTATTTTTAATAAAATTGTTATATATATATATAACACTATTCAAACTGCTATCATTTCTTCCCTTTGCTTATATTATTAGATAGCCAACAAATTTCTTCCATTGCTTATTTTATTAGATAACCAACAAACGTTCGAACACAAAAATCAACGAATATACTTGGTTGCATTGAAAAATACATAGTAAACTTGAGAAATCCAGTTCGCATTGATGAGGAAGTTCGAGCTTTTCAAAATTAATGAAATGTGTTCTATTGTATTCTCTATTATTATTTGAATAATCACCCGAATGATTTTATAAATTTTCTGTTTCGTTGGGTGAAATTTATGTTAGAGAATGCAATCGTGTTGAAAACCCTGGCGCTGGGAAGCTGAGTCTCTACTCTCTTGAAGAATTTAATGGAAATGACTGTACAGTGCATTTGCTAATGCGTAATATATAAATATATTTGATGATGCAGGTTGAACAAAGAATAGGGTCAGATTCAAGTTGCAGTGAGCTTAATTAACCTAGGGATGAGCAATGATGGTTCAAACCTGGCGATTGGTGTGGTGAGAGTGTTTGTGAAAAGGGAGAGGAACGAAGAGTTGAATCTTGTATTAAAAGAGGTATTCAAGGAGATGTTTTCGGAGAAATGGGCTACTACCTATGAGGATTGAGGATTGGACTTCCTTCAGTGGGATGTTGAAAGATCTTGAGTGAAGTGGATACCGCGAAGGAACGCAACCACTTGGACTTTCTGTTCCATTAAGACCATATTAGTTACAGTTTTTATAGTTTATGTTGGATGCAGAAAACAGAGAAGGTGTCCTTCTTAGCATTAATTACCGGAGGCTGCCACCTCTTCAGA
The DNA here is from genome assembly GCA_001517045.1 of Pseudotsuga menziesii. Lineage (NCBI taxonomy): Eukaryota > Viridiplantae > Streptophyta > Pinopsida > Pinales > Pinaceae > Pseudotsuga > Pseudotsuga menziesii. Next base: position 60,879 of record LPNX010943201.1, read on the forward strand.
CGACCGGCGAAGAGCTCATGTACTCAACCACTTTCGGTCATCTCACAGAATCTAGGCAAGGAATTTCTCGAGGAGGTTTTCTATGTGAAGAAATGGGATTGGGTAAAACTATCGAGGTATTTTCTTATATACATAGAATTTTTCAATATTGTGAGTTAACTTTAAATTTTGTAAAATTTTTCACTACTGTGAGTGCAGAGGATTATGGGCTATAATTACAGCTTTTGGAACATGAACCTGTCTTTTTTTTCTGTGTTGTCAGATGTTCAAGAGGATCATTGCCTGTAATTGTTGAGACAACGTTGTATTGTTCCCCATATTCAGCCCATCGGAGAAGGAGCTTTTTTTATGTGAGATTTTTTTATGTTTTTGTTGTTACAGGTTTATTTATATATATTGTTGTTAAGGGTTTATTTTGGCGGATAATTAAAATTTTATTTATTACTTTTTACTTAATGGTGGACAAAACCAATAAATCAATTACTTACTTTTTAATTTTTAGAAGTAAAAAGTAACATTACATAACTTTACATATCTACATCATAATCCGCAAGTAAAAAGTAAAGTTACAACATCTCCCTTATAATGGGCAATATTATTTATAACTGACATAATGTTACAACATCTCCCTCATAATCAACAATATTATTTATAGCCGACATAACTTTACGTAACATTACAAGATCTCCTCCATACTTGGTTGTAGAGCGCCTTTCTGTGCAATAAACTTTATATAGAGAGAGAGACACACATGAATATATTATATTTTTTTAATAAAAATTTAGAAGTAAAATCTAATAATGTCAAGTGTCTTGTTTATTAAAATAACCATAACGATTAATCTTGATAGATGTGACAATCACATCACAATGAATGAATATAGCTATATCACTATATAGAACTTTTATTTAGATATAATATTTTTTTAAATAGATATAAAAACTTTAACATTTTATAATATTTTTTATATAAATTTATTGAATACAATTTTTAAACTAAAATTTTCAAATATTTATTTTGATATCTAATCAAGTTTTTTTTTCACATTTCATAAACTAACATATTAATGAAACTAAAGATTGATTTTTTTTTATTTTTTATTTTTTTAAATATTTATTGGTTTATTCAAACAAATATGATGATTAATATTTTAATTAGTTGACATTATACTAGACATTTGCCAAAGTTTAATAATTTATTTACCCTTTTTATTGTTAATAGAAAAAATTATAGGTTATTTTGTTAAAATTTTGTTAGTAAAAACAAAGAAATTTTATAAGATCTCTATACAAATTTTTTTTTTCTAAATGACAATGACATTTTCTTATGACTTCTTATTTATTATCCAATTATTTTCATGTCAAATTTTAACTTTAACTTTGGCTTATATAACTATTAGATCAAAACATTTTTAAATTATGAGATTAAATTTGGGTTATAAGTAACTATTAAATTATTAATTAAAACTAGATATATAAACTATTAAATTAAAACATTTTTAAATTATTAAATTAAACCATTTCTTTAGGCAGGTATAAGCAGAGTTGCTTCTTATTCCATTTATTTATTTATTAAAGTAAATGGCGTGTTCACTATTAAAACTTATGGACATTAAATATCAGTATCATTCTATTTTCGGTAAACATGTAGTAGTTGTTTGAAATAACATTGTGTAACAAGATTTCAAGGATTGCATATCAATTGATAAGGGTCGCACACGTATTGTGACTATGAAGATGTTGGTAAATTAAACAAGGGAGGTTGCTAAGCAACAAGTCCCTGCCAAGGTGTGAGCGTAAATCGTTAATAGTGAATGTACTATGAACTAGTACAACTAGTAATGAGAACCAATTGATTCAATGATGCACCTAGTAAAGTAGATGAATACAATGCATAGAATCAACGCATTAATTGAGGAGAACGTCTGGTTCCAACATTCCCTGTCATTTTGGCATTAAAATTATTGCATGAGTTTACAACAACCATCCAGCTAGACTTTGGCCAACACAAGCAATCGTGAAATGGAGTATATTTAATATGCGTCGAGAGACTCTTTTGAGCGTTGCTTGGTAATATTATTTTCTATTTATATTATTTAGTAGCTAGTGTTAAACCTTGCTATCTTAGCTTCCATCAAAACCATAATGGCTTTCATGTGGTTAAATCTTTGATTACAAAACGATTTGTTGTTAGTAGTCATAACACTAGTATATCCAGTAGTATAAACGTAGCAGAAGTAAGTGTAAATACAAGGGTTTACCTTAAGGCTAAGCAGTAAAGGAAGATTGTTATAAAACTGCAAAAGAAAAATCAAGGATATCTACTCTACAATGAGATTGGATAATTTGGATAATATTGGAACCAAGAGAAACTATTGCACACCACCAAATTACCAACTCGAAGGCTTCCCATCTAACTACTCCACAGATAGGTTCACTTATTCATGGCACAGTGCGGTGTGCTATACCACCTTGCATGCATGCACGATAGCTTGCATGCAGTCCACCGCCACCTTTTGATGCACTTCACGGCCAAGTTTCTAGGATTGTCCACACCCCGATATGTATTAATGGTTATATTATTATTAACAGCTGGAAATTTCAAATGGAGTTTAAAATGAAATAGAGAGGGCCATGAACCCAAAGGTGTAGTGATTTGAATAGTGGCATGAACAACACTTTGAATAATAATAAAAACATATATTTTGAAAAGTGCATGTCAAAACTGCGATGTTAATTATATTCAACTTTATACCCAATTAAAAAGACACATATTTATAGTTTTTTATGGACAGATGTTGCACAATCTAAAGCTTAATAGATGTAAGAAATCCATCTTTCTTAAGAAGTCAAGTATTGAATGCAAAGGATTTGGGCCATGCTAGAGTTATATGACATATTCCATGCTTGCAAGTGTTGGACTTGTTTAATACGAGAAGGTGAGGCTTTGACAATGCGATAGTAACCACAGCCTACAGGCCATACAGCTCAGTCGTTATCGAAATAATTGAGTGGTCACACGTACATGAGATAAAGCTACGCAGCTATCATTAGTTAACCAAACAAGAAAGAAAATCCAGGTGAATGAAGTTGATCAAGAACTTAATATGCTTAGGAATATTTTTCATATAGTGCCACAGGTTGGAAATTAATGATTAAGAATATCTTAAGAAAATGCCAACGCTTTGAAAAGAGGCATTAAGTCTGTTGAAAATAAAATATAATAAATATATTTAATTTTTCAAAGTCCGTGTATCCATTTGTTACCAATGTATTCATTTCCCCACTCTTTATATTCATTGAAATTTTGTAAAAACCTAACATAGCCATTTTGCAAGAACAAGTTGCAATCATCTCAGTGCATGCATAGCACGTGGAAGGCTCATGCATCCTCTGCCTTCACTATGGTTTGTGTGATTGTCAAAATCTAGAGGGGCCTGCTCACAGGCATTCATACAAGTCTGACCATTCCTTTTAGGGAATTCATCTCATTAGTTGGTTCTTAGATTCTATGGGTTTGTTGTACTTGAATGTTCTATTGTTGATATGGGATCCTTGACGAATAAGAAGAACTTACTCGTATTGCCTTAAAACGAAAAGCAAGAAACCTTCAGAAAGACTGTAAGTTAGGTAAGTTTTGATCCTTAATACAAATTGAATTGAGCAGTTTTTTACACTATTGTTGTCACTAGTCTGTTTGTAAGCTGCTATTGTTGTCACCAATGTAACTAGTCTGTTTGTAAGCTTTGAATCATATTTTATCTCTTATTAGTTATTTTCCAGGTGCTTTGTTTGGCACTAGGGGAACGGGTGATAATATTCCTCTCTAAACCCCTAGAAATGGGCCCTTCATATATAAGGCGCTGTTGAGGCCTGGAAATTCGCAGGCTGCAATAGTAAGGGATTCTCCCCAATCAACGTTCCCAACTAGCCTGTTGACTATTTGGTGTAGGGAATCCGTCTGGTTTGTGGTCCGGCTACCATAGGTCAAACAACAAACAGAGGGTTTATCGGTTGCGGCCCGGGCCACCGAGTTTTTTGTATTTTGACTTAAACAATGAAATGCAGGTGCCTAACTAACAATGCAGGGTGATAAAAATGCAGGGAGCAATCACAATGTGATGTGCAGGTTCTTACCTCTCGTCTTAGGACTCGCAAACATTCAAATCACATACGACAATAAGATAAACTATTTATCTAAACTATCCCTAGGGAGCAGAATTAGCATTTATCGGTGAGTAATACATTTTGTACATGCATAATGAAGAATTACAGATAGCTGATACTCCATTCAAGACACATGAACAATTACAGATATTTAAACAATTAGATAGCTAATCGTTTTATGAACAACACTTATTACTCACAGTGGAAGAAATCCTGAAGATACTGAAGAACATTTAACAAGAACATAGGTTCAGGAAATTAAACACTCTCACGGTAAATGAAACATGGCTGAAAACGAAATAGTTCCTCTTCAACATTATTCATTGAGTTGCATTGATACATTCCACATTTCACTCTCTCCAGCAGGCAAACTTGCAGTTTTCCTTTGCAAAATGAAATAGTTCCTCTTACAAGTAAACATTACAAAAAATTTCCAGGGAAAAAGTCCCTTCATTAGTGCTAACTCTACAATATTTAAACTATACAGCAGGCCCCCCCTCGGACTGCCACAACGTCTGGCGTTTTTTCCTTCCTTGGACGCTTCAGATTCCTCTTCAGACCATTGTGTCTTCCTGTTTCCTTTCTGATAGTAATGGATGGACCTTTCTAGTCTGCATTTTTGTCTTCATTCGCTTGTCCTTCTCTTCTGCGACCTTGCTAGTTCCGGCCTTGCCTCTACTAAACGGTCTGTCTTCCTCCATGCCACGGCCCGATTAGAGGAAATTTCAACTCAAAATGGGCCTTTTAACTTTTATTCAAATTCCATGTCATCATGCGTTAGCCAATGAAATTGCTTTAAATTTGAAATACCGTATAGGTCTTAAACACTTTTTTAATATAAATTTGGGGATAGGTATCATAAAAAAACTACTTTTTTTGTTTGTATTTTTGACATATCTCCCTGTGTTTTTACTCAAATTTTGATTAGGAGAGCTCATTGGATGAGGAATTAAATTCCACATCCAACGAGTACCCACTTGGCATACTTTTGATGGACCCCACTACCCCAAAAACAAGAAATACATGAAAAAATGAAATGATGACATCATCATTTCGTTTTTTCATGTATTTCTTATTTTTGGGGTAGCAGGGTCCGTCAAAAGTATACCGAGTGGGTACTCGTTGGATGCGGAATTAAATTCCGCATCCAACGAGCTCTCTCGATCAAAATTTGAGTAAAAACATAGGAAGATATGTCAAAAATACAAACAAAAAAGTAGTTTTTTTATTTTCTTCCTCCAAAATTAATAAATATTATTTTATTATTTTAACTATTATTTTATTAGTTCATTTTAGGAGGCCCATTTTGAGTTGAAATTTCCTCTAATTAGTAGTTTGACCGCTCTCCCAAACCAACCTGCAATCAATCGACAAGCATCAGATTTTAATAATTGAACGACTATTCCACAAGAAAACGGCCTGGTGCGCCTCTTGTTCCGAGTAGAAAATCGATCGATCCTTTGGCGAGAAACTCATAAATCGGTAGTTGGAAGGCTTTCCGCTTCGGCAGGGAAAAGAACTCCTTCAGCCGCAACGGCGGAAGGGACAAGGCTAGACCCGCGCTGGACAAGTGAGCGGGAAACTTCGAATCGGACGTCGGCCATCTTTGGACATCGGAAGCGGAAAAAATTTACCACCCGCAGTGGCGGTAGGGAGAAAAGGTTAAATCATGTGAGCGGGAAAAATTCGCGTCGGATGTCGGGAGAGTTTGGACATCGGCAGAGAGAAGGATTTCCGGCCATAACGATGGAAGAATAAAGGCTCCGGACAAGCGATTTTATGACCAACACGAATCGGACGTTGGAGAGATTCAGACTTTGGACGCTAAAACGATCTGAGAACCACAACGGCGGCAGAATGAGAACTTCATAGCTTCCGATCTAACATGAAAAAAATGCGCCTGATCACAGAAAAACTAAGTGTTTAAACGGCTTCAAGGATCAGCTATGGCTAAAGTCGCTCTTTCTTCGAAAGGCGGCCCTGAAAAGCAAAGATTTTACTTTCCTTCGATCAGTAAACCAAACATCCACGACTCAACCCGTCATTGAACATGGCATAAATAAACTAGCTAACATCCAACTTCAAAGTAAAACGAAAAGGAAACACGCCCAAGAGGCTCGAGAGTTCAACGATCAAACCATGCAAAATGGTGAGGAGGGGCCCAGAATTTAATAAATTTGGGGAGGACAGTTGCGGCAGCAACAACTGGCGATTACCTGGTGAACTTAGAATCTCTAGGTGATTTTCTTTGAGTGGCAGACTGTTTCACAACAAATGCATCCATTGACTTCTTCCAGCTATCCGGATTTCTCAAATGACTGAAGTGTGTACCTTAATCATTGATGCTAGTCCAATTTGGGAAAAGTGGAAACCGAGACCTTCAAGTCTAGATAACTCTGTTGAGGCCAGAGTATGGGTTTCATTATTACCTCTGTTTTCAGGTAGCGAAAAGCGTGGACACCACAGGATTGTAACAGATAGTGAATAGCAATATTCGTTTGTTCCTCGTTCCCATGCCATTTTAACACTTTTGTGTTTTTTGGGCTTTTGTCCCTTTCATCTGAGTCCTTCTGTACGCCTTTCTTACTGAATTTGAATTCAGGATCCTCTATCCCATAGTGTCCTTTTGTGTGAGTGGTGTACTTCAAGTTGCAGCTCACGGACGGAGAGGATCTTTTGGCAATTTAGTACTTATGATTCAGCATCCGCTTTGATTTATGATGCTTTTATAGAAGTTTTGACTCTTTATTTGCCTTTTGGAATTCGTTTCTTGGCATGAGATCATTTATATTTAATACGCTGTTCACCCTGCTCCTTTCCATGGGTCCTTTGCCGTTGCTCCTTAGAACATTTTAGATGTGATGTGGATGGAGCCCCGACATAGTACTCCAGACTCCTTGAATCTGGTTTATTTCACAGGGGTTGAGCAGGACTTCAATGCACACAGAATTTTATTGGAGAAAACTGTTAGGCTGGAAGAGTTCATTTAGCAACACAAAGGCTGACACTCAACATATTTGATATTCCCAAAAAGATCTTAATATCCTCCAGACAACCTCAAGTTCGTTTCCCTTATTGAAAATCAACAACTCGAAATTAAAACAAAATGAAAGTATGACTTGAAAACAACCAAACAGCTTATTTATATACAAGATAGAAAATCTCAAAGAAAACTCAAGAAAAGTAAGGCTTGATCACCAAACCATTAACTGGCAAGTTCTCCTCCCATCCCTGTAAATCTTGCAGCTTATAAGTAGCAGGACCAAGTTTTGCTGATATTTGAAATGGGCCTACCCACAACTGCTGGAACTTAGTATGCTTTCCCTTCTTGTCATGGGGATGATCCCACTTGAGAACTAGGTCTCCCACTTCCAAGTCCTTATTCCCAGCTTTATGTTTGTCAAACCATCTTTTTACTACATCCTGTTGTTGCTTAAAACGTTCTCTGGCCTTGGATCTGGCCTCCTCTGCTTTCAGGAGATTATATATTCTCATTTGTAACACTTCACTCTCCGACCCACTAGACTCTTGAGCTAAAATAGAGGACGGTAGCATGATATTGGGGGGTAGGATGGCTTCCTTACCATACACAAGGGTATAGGGTGACACTCCTATTGCATACTTGGGGGTGACTCTGTCAGCCCACAGGGAGTTGGGTAAGGCTGAGTACCAACTTCTCTGGTTTTCGATTATAGTCTTCTTCAGAATTCTAATGAGGTTCTTGTTAGAGGATTCAGACAGGCCATTCCCTTGCGGATAGTAGTTAGCAGAATAATGTAATTTTATCCCTTTATCATGAGCAAATGCAGTCAATTTAATTGATGAAAAGTATTTAGCATTATCAAAAACTAACGAAATTGGAACTCCAAACCTGGTCATGATATGATCTTGTAGGAAGCTAATGACTTCGTCTTCGTTTATCTTGCGCAGTGGGATAGCTTCGACCCAGCGAGTGAAATAATCAGTCGCAGTGAGAATGTACTTGTGCAGCAGGGAAGAATTCGGCTTTATTTCTCTAATAATGTCCATCCCCCATTGCTCAAATGGTTCCGATATCATCACAGGATTTAGGGGCACAGCCGCCTTAGGCTGTCTTCCCCCACACCTTTGGCAAATATCACATTTCCTGACATGTTCATGTGCATCCTTGAAGAGTGTGGGCCAATAGTAACCGGCTCTAAGGATTTTGTGGGCTGTAGTGTCGCCTGAATAATGTCCCCCAGCCGGACCGTCATGTAATTCTGCCATTACTTTCTTTGTGTCTTCCTTTTCTAAACATCTGAGGAGAACCCCATCATAATTCTTTCTGAATAATACTCCTTCAACAAGTTGATAGGAGGCCGATTTAAGGCGCAGAGCTCTTCTTTGTTTGGAATTCCAATGTTCTGGAAACAGCCCTGACTGTAAGTAATGTACAAGGTCTTTATACCAAGACTCTGGAGTTGTAAACAAAGGGCATACATCTATTACATGTAATTCGGCATCATCCTCCCAAGCTTGTTCTTCATTTTTCCCACTTGTAGTCATCAACTTGCATAACCCTTGACCTTTCACTATGGAGGCTGGCTTGAATTCAAGGTTGTATTCTTGAAGAGCTGTTACCCAGTTGCCCCTTCTTTCTCCTAACTCTTTCTGTATGAGAAGGGATCTTACAGCTGGGCAAGGGACTATTACCTTGGTTCGATTTTTTAATATATAAGGCCTGAATTGCTTCACTGCCTTGAATACTGCATAATCTTGCTTATCAATGGCTGGGTAGTTTAATTCAGCCCCTTGTAGCCCGGTGCTCATAAAAGATATTGGGAATTCATCACCCCCATCTTCCTTTTGCGTAAGCACAGCTGCCAATGAATCATCGGATGCAAATGTATACATGATAAAGTCTTTATCAAAGTCTGAACTTTTCAGGGAAGGCGCATGTGCATGTGCATCCTTGAAGAGTGTGGGCCAATAGTAACCGACTCTAAGGATTTTGTGGGCTGTAGTGTCGCCTGAATAATGTCCCCCAGCCGGACCGTCATGTAATTCTGCCATTATTTTCTTCGCGTCTTCCTTTTCTAAACATCTGAGGAGAACACCATCATAATTCTTTTTGAATAATACTCCTTCAACAAGTTGATAGGAGGTCGATTTAAGGCGCAGAGCTCTTCTTTGTTTGGAATTCCAATGTTCTGGAAACAACCCTGACTGTAAGTAATGTACAAGGTCTCTATACCAAGACTCCGGAGTTGTAAACAAAGGGCATACATCCATTACATGTAATTCGGCATCATCCTCCCAGGCTTGTTCTTCATTGTTCCCACTTGTAGTCATCAACTTGCATAACCCTTGACCTTTCACTATGGAGGCTGGCTTGAATTCAAGGTCGTATTCTTGAAGAGCTGTTACCCAGTTGCCCCTTCTTTCTCCTAACTCTTTCTGTATGAGAAGGGATCTTACAGCTGGGCAAGGGACTATTACCTTGGTTCGATTTTTTAATATATAAGGCCTAAATTGCTTCACTGCCTTGAATAGTGCGTAAGCTTGCTTATCAATGGCTGGGTAGTTTAATTCAGCCCCTTGTAGCCCAGTGCTCATAAAAGAGATTGAGAATTCATCACCCCCATCTTCCTTTTACGTAAGCACAGCTGCCAATGAATCATTGGATGCAAATGTATACATGATAAAGTCTTTATCAAAGTCTGTACTTTTCAGGGAAGGCGCATGTGCAACAGCAGTTTTAATCTTGTTGAAAGTGTCTTTATCAATATCAGTCCACTTAAATTGTGCATTTTGTTTGACCATCTGCTGTAGTGGTTTGACAGCCTAAGCGAAATCGGGCACAAATCTTCTTACAAAATTTATGGTTCCCATAAACAATTGCATTCCCTTTTTATTATGTGGCATAGGAATTTGTTCAATGGCCTTAATTCTTTCTGGGTCTATAGAGATACCTCTCTTCGAAACTATGTGTCCCAGCAACTTGCCCTCTGTGACTGCGAATACGCACTTCTTAGGATTGAGGGAGATGCCATATTTCCGGCAGCGTTCAAAAATTTGCTTTAGGTGAAAAGCGTGCTCTCCTTTTTTCTTCGAGAATATTGTAATGTCATCAAGGTACACCACAGCGCTTAGTCCAATTATTCCATGGAAAGTTATGTCCATAGCTCTCTGAAATGTTGCTACGGCATTAATCAGTCCAAAGGGCATCCTTCGGTAGGCGAAGGTTCCCCATTTAGTCCTGAATGTTGTCTTTAATCTGTCTTCCTCGGCTACTAGCACTTGATTGTAGCCAGAGAAATCGTCTAATAATGAAAACAACTCAGAACCAAAGACCATCTATAGTAATTGCTCCATGGGAGGCACCGGATAGTTGTCTTTATCTGAGGCGCGGTTTAGGTTTCTGAAGTCCACGCACAGTCTGATTTCTCCCGACTTTTTTCTGACTGGTACCAAGTTCGATACCCACTCAGAGTGTCTGACTTTAAAGATGATTCTAGCATCTAGTAATTTCTTTACCTCACTCTGAATCAGCGGTTCCAGCTTTGGATGCATTTTCCTCAAGGGCTACTGATATGGCTTGACTCCAGCCTTGATGGGGATGACATGTTTTATAATGCTGGTATCATATGTTTTCAGATCTCTGTACGTCCAGGCGAATACGTCCTTATATTGTTTAAACAAACTGACGAACTTGTCTCTCTCTATCGGCAAACAGCATTTGCTGAGATTCACGAACTTAGGTGCCGTTTCAATCCCCAAATTTACTAGCTCAAACTGCAGAGTCGAGCTGTGAGTCTTTACATTGGTTGGTCTCCTAAACTTTTCATTTAGATCGAACATCTTTTCTAACGTCCTGACCCCTCTAGGAATGAAATTGTCATATTTCATCTTAGCTTGATGTTCCTCATCATCTATGATTGCTCCTTTGAACACCTCTTCATTCATCAAGCATTCTATTATTTGCTGATCATCATCAAATACTCGCAAGTTGGTGATCATATCTGGTACAGAGGGCCTGAAAAGGAGTTCAACAAAACAACGATTGTTAGTAGGTACGAGTCTAGCGGCTGATGTGGCCAATAGATCAGCAGCTGCGTTTTTTATTCTTGGAATTGAAATAATGTTAAATGCATTAAAACATTTAAGTAGTTCCCATACCTCATTCTGGTAAGCTTTCAAGTGAGGAGAAATGCAGTGGATTTGATTCCGAATTTGTTTCACAATAATTTCAGAATCCCCAACAACTTTCAAACTACTTACCTTCAATTCAATCGCTTTCTTGAGTCCCTGCACCAGTGCTTCATATTCAGCTGTATTGTTAGTACATTCAAACTCTAATCTACATGACAGGAAATGTTTATTCTTTTGTGGATCAATAAGGACATAGCCGGCCCCTGACCCTTCTAATGTCTTTGAGCCATCAAAAAATAAAGTCCAAAAATCACTAACTACTGAAGGTAAATCTATTCCTACTGCTAAGTCTACTATTTTACAATCAACCTCATCATCCTGAGAAAATCGAAGGAGATCAGGCTAGGTATCAGATGTGTCGCTGGCCTCTTCCGCTTGATAATTCCCTGGTTCCAATTCGAGAAAATAGTTGCCCAACATAGAATCGATTGATACATTATTCTCATTCAGTTGAGTAACATTGTACTTCATGTGAGGCTCTCTTAAAATTTTAATCTGATTTGGAATCCCCTTGTATGGAAACCACAGATATGACCAATCTGAGGCGAAATATCCATTTAATTTAGCTGACCAATCTCTGCTCAGGACCAGACCGTAAGCGTCTGGTATGTCAGCCACCACGATATTAATGACTTGGCATACTTTGTCATTGGATGCCAGACGGATTAGGATGTCTTCCATCTAACCAATTACCTTAACGCCTGTCCTATCCAATTGAACCATCCTCCACGTGGTTGGCTTAGGCTGTCCATTTATCTTCTTACATACTGATATGGGCATGACATTAATGGACACCCCCGAATCTACCAAACAATTGTGCACGTTATGATTAAAAATTTCAAACGTTAGGAGGAAAGGTAGATGCTTAACTTTAGACTCACCTCCCACACTGGTTTCTCCAATTTCTTCTTCATCCTGTGGTTGATTGTCAGCGGGCAGCTTGTCATCTGATGCTTCGAGCGCTTTCAACAATCTCTCTTTTTGATGCAGCACTTTACACATCTCAAATAATGGGACATTCGCTTTTACCCTTTTTAAATCCTCCACAACATCATAATTCATCGGTCGTCCGGTGGGATGGGGTTTATCAGCATTTTCTTCATTTGTCTTGGCTGTTGTATCGCCCTGTCTAGGATTTTGGCTGGTAATTGTGAATTTTGGAATCTCATCAGCCAGAGCTTTGTTTTGAAACTTCTTCTTGACATTTCTCTTCAGCCTTCTGATCTTTGGAAGAATGATACTGTTGTCCCCAACCGTTCCTTTTCTCCTTGTGATCACGTTGGTTTCCATAACGCCCTTGTATTCCTAAGCATTTCCTTCTTCAGCATCAAATAATGAGACCGAATTCCATAGAGCCAAGGTTTCTTCTTCCTGCTCTTTATTAGACGTAGTGGCGGAATTCTCTTTTCTTTCTTCATCATCTTCTTCTATTAATTTCGAATCCAACAGTTGATTCATCACCAGCGTCATAGAGTTTATCCATTGCGGACAACTCTTTTCAGAGTGTGGCTGTTGGTGGAAAGTATAGAAATTATCCATGCCGACCTCTGTTAGATTCATGGATGCAGCGTTATGAGGAGGAGGATGAGAATGCTCTTTGTCCTCTCGTTTCTTATAATATGGCTTATAAAACTTCTGTGCCTCCTTTTATTTCTCCATATCTATGATCTTATTGGAGAGCTTCTGCATCATCTTGGCCATATTTTCCAGGTCTGGCGACTTTTCTTCCTTTGGCTTAGTGAACAATAAGGTTTTTCTTCCCGCCCCTTTCTCTCTTGATTGTTCTGGATAGTCTTCAATACTCTCTCTTTCCACTTCCACCACTTCTGCCTCTTCATAGGTCTCTGTCAAAGTAGGCTTGGCCCTACCTTTCGCAAACATGGCCAAGTCACACTACTAGATTTTGATCCAAAATCCGACGGTTTTTTCTAACGGTGCGTGGATTTTTTCTTTTAACCGTGCCAAAAATCAGAAAGATTAATTTTTTTTTTGAAATGGTGGGGATAAGTGTCGCTTAAGCGACGGCGCTAAAATTTCTATCCTCCTAAGTGTCGCTTAAGCGACAGCAATTCTCCTAAGTGTCGCTTAAGCGACGGCGCTAAAATTGCTTGATTTTTTAAAATCCAACCACAAGGATAAAAGGGAATTGTCAACCTGGAAATGTTGAAAGTTCTGTAAAAACATTGTGGTAAATCTTCGATATTGATTCATAAGATCTCATGAAAATGAACCTATTTAGCAATGATAACCTTCTAAGAACCCCCATGTTTACCCCACATCAAGGCCCGCCATCTAAGTAGGTCACCAATCATACATGCCACTACATGATTACATGAATCCTAACTAGTTTACCTTATATATCTCTTGGTTATATTTCAAATCTAGCATTTTATTTTCATATATAGTGTTGCACCCTAAAGATTATTAGACCAATGCAAACATGTAAGTTTTACTAACTTTCCAAATCAAACACATCTAATTCTCATCAAATATGGTCGATATACTTCATCATTGTTGGGGAAAAAATAATTTTCTAATTTTGGTTTATGGTAGGTTCCAATCATAACTACTGCAACTGAAAATGCAATCA
>LPNX010943201.1:83286-117569 GCA_001517045.1 Pseudotsuga menziesii
TAATCCCGGAGTCATCGGGAAGAATGTCTGGAAGTACTTCATAATTGTGAAGTGTTGGCCATGCCTTAAGATTATGACAGTTGGTGTCATAGTCATGATTGAAACTTTGATAATAGATTCAAGTGAAACCCATGCCAAAGCCGCAACTGATGAGAATAGTTGGCCATGCCTTAAGATTATGACAGTTGGTCTCATAGTCATGATTGAAACTTTGATAATAGATTCAAGTGAAACCCATGCCAAAGCCACAACTGATGAGAATATGCAACCAATGGGAATGTTAAATGTTTGTGAACTCGATATATCAAGTTGGGGATGGGCACACTTCATTGCTGCATATTTATAGGCTGAGTCACAGGAAAGCAGTAAGAGATATTTCCATAGGATTTTGCTAGAATGACCAAAAAGATAACAATCAACATGTGTAGATAATACATGGAGGTGCTGATAGAAAACGGGAGCACTTAGGAAACACATAACTTGTCCATGATCTTTTTGTATTTTTCACTTCGTTAAGGATTTGAAACCAATGTTTCGATCATGAATCTTTCTCACTTCAGGGAAGTAGAGATAGCAAGAAGTTTTATGAAGAAACCAGCATGACACCTCATAACTTGTTGTGACAGTACTCCACAATGTCTTATGGGTTGTCTTGGAGAGAAGATTGAAAGAGATCAAATTGAGAAACACCCACACAATTTCGAGATATTTAAAAAAAAAAAAAATTCCCTTTCGTCGCTTAAGCGACGGTTCCTATCTGTCGCTTATGCGACATTTACTTCTTCTTACCGTCACTTATTTGACACTTACCTTTTTTGTCTGTCGCTTAAGCGATGCCTGAACCTGTCGGTTAAGCGATGCCTTTGTCCGGAAGGTGTCGGTTAAGCGACGCCTGTAGGTGTAAATGTTGTTAAAAAATTTTGTGACTGTCGCTTAATAAGTGTCGAATAACCGACAATGTACATTAAACCGACAGTTAGTTAAGTGTCGCTTAACCGACGGTTACTTAGGTGTCGGATAACCGACAACAAGTTTCCGACGCTTAAGAAAAAATCAAAGTGTCGTACATGCGACAGGAAAGTGTCGAAAATCCGACATGACAGCCGTCGGATTTTTGGTCGAAATGTAGTAGTGTCAGGACCCAAAGCCGAAGTATAGTACTCAATCAGTACTTTATCTGAAGGCTTATCTGTTTCAGAGAAGTTCTTAAGATATGCTGCAAACCTTCGTGTAAAACTATGCACTTTTTCCTTCTTTTCTTTCTTCAATGCGCATAGTCCTTTCATAAGGGCAGCATGAGTCTTTTGGGTCGCATACTTACTTCTAAAAATCCTCTCAAAGGTGTTCCAGTCTGGAATCGAGTTAGCAGGCAACCCAAAATACCATGAAGCTGCAGCTCCTTTAAGTGTATGCAGGAAAATTCGACATACTACATCTTCATGCTCCCTAGCCTTTAAACCCTCTATTGCCAAGTAGAAACTCTGTAGATGATCATCCACTAGGATCTTCTCATTGGGGTCAAATTTAGGTAGCAATTTCTCAAAGGATTAGGGTAAGTCATGTAATGGAGGCATTAGATTTAGAGGTGATCTGGCTCTCCATGCAGGTGGTGGATTTGGTGGGTTGGGGGGTTGGTTTGCATTTACGCTAGCCATGAGTCGGGGTGGAGAGTGAGGGGGTGAACCAATAGGAGTTTGAGCAGGAGAACTGTAAGGGGTACCTGGGCCTTCTTGGTTCAAAGGTAATTCAACCTCTTGCAGAGCAGTCTCTACAAGTTCTTCCCAGTCTCCAAACAACAATGAATCTTCTGCCATCGGACGGTCTTTCTTCTTGTATTCTCTTCTAGGTAAGTCAAGGATAATTGGAAACCCTCCAAGATTCTTTATGTATGCCCGGGTGTGTCTTCTTAGGTCGTTAACCACTTCGTTACCAACAGCACATAGATGTTCTATGTTTTCTTCCGGGATTGGATTATGGAACCTACTTCTTTCGGAATTGTCACCTGTGGAAAATTCTCGGGAAAATGGGTTTCCTCGGCCAGCCATGCACTGACGGCCCTCCTTCTAGCGCCAAAACTATTGAGGCCTAGAAATTCGCAGGCTGCAACAGTAAGGGATTCTCCCCAATAAACGTTCCCAACTAGCCCGTTGACTGTTTGGTGTAGGGAATCCGTCCGGTTTGCGGTACGGCTATCGTAGGTCAAACAACAAACATAGGGTTTACCAGTTGCGGCCCAGTGCACCGAGTTTTTTGTATTTTGACTTAAACAATGAAATGCAGGTGCCTAACTAACAATGCAGGGTGATAAAAATGCAGGGAGCAATCACAATGTGATGCGCAGGTTCTTACCTCTCGTCTTAGGACTCGCAAACATTCAAATCACATACGACAATAAGATAAACTATTTATCTAAACTATCCCTAGGGAGCAGAATTAGCATTTATCGGTGAGTAATACATTTTGTACATGCATAATGAAGAATTACAGATAGCTGATACTCCATTCAAGACACATGAACAATTACATATATTTAAACAATTAGATAGCTAATCGTTTTATGAACAACACTTATTACTCACAGTGGAAGAAATCCTGAAGATACTGAAGAACATTTAACAAGAACATAGGTTCAGGAAATTAAACACTCTCACAGTAAATGAAACATGGTTGAAAACGAAATAGTTCCTCTTCAACATTATTCATTGAGTTGCATTGATACATTCCACATTTCACTCTCTCCAGCAGGCAAACTTGCAGTTTTCCTTTGCAAAACGAAATAGTTCCTCTTACAAGTAAACATTACAAAAAATTTCCAGGGAAAAAGTCCCTTCATTAGTGCTAACTCTACAATATTTAAACTATACAGCAGGCCCCCCCTCAGACTGCCCCAACGTCTGGCGCTTTTTCCTTCCTTGGACGCTTCAGATTCCTATTCAGACCATTGTGTCTTCCTGTTTCCCTTCTAATAGTAACGGATGGACCTTTCTAGTCTGCATTTTTGTCTTCATTTGCTTGTCCTTCTCTTCTGCGACCTTGCTAGTTCCGGCCTTGCCTCTACTAGACGGTCTGTCTTCCTCCATGCCACGGTAGTTTGACCGCTCTCCCGAACCAACCTGCAATCAATCGACAAGCATCATTTATTGGAAAAGCGTTACAAAACCAAGCATCAGATTTTAATAATTGAACGACTATTCAACAAGAAAACGGCCTGGTGCGCCTCTTGTTCCTAGTAGAAAATCAATCGAGCCTTTGGCGGGAAAATTGTAAATTGGCAGTCGGAAGGCTTTCCGCTTCGGCAGGGAAAATAACTCCTCCAGCCGCAACGGCGGAAGGGACAAGGCTAGACCCGCGCTGGACAAGTGAGCGAGAAACTTCGAATCGGACGTCGGCCATCTTTGGACATCGGAAGCGGAAAAATTTTACCACTCGCAGTGGCAGCAGGGAGAAAAGGTTAAAGCATGTGAGCAGGCAAAATTCGCGTCGGACGTCGGGAGAGTTTGGACATCGGCAGAGAGAAGGATTTCCCAGCCGTAACAGCGGAAGAATAAAGGCTCCGGACAAGTGATTTTACGACCAACGCGAATTGGACGTTGGAGAGATTCAGACTTTGAACGCTAAACCGATCTGAGATTCGCAACGGTGGTGGAACTAGAACTTCACAGCTTTCGATCTAACATGAAAAAAATGCGCCCAATCACAGAAAAACTAAGTGTTTAAACGGCTTTAAGGATCAGCTATGGCTAAAGTCGCTCTTTCTTCGAAAGGTGGCCCTGAAAAGTAAAGATTTTACTTTCCTTCGATCAGTAAACCAGACATCCACGACTCAACCGGGCATTGAACATGGCATAAATAAACCAGCTGACATCCAACTTCAAAGTAAAACGAAAAGGAAACATGCCCAAGAGGCTCGAGAGTTCAACGATCAAACCATGCAAAATGGTGAGGAGGGGCCCACAATTTAATAAATTTGGGGAGGACAGTTGCGGCAACAACAGGCGCCAACCACCATGATGTCCTCTAATTGGTATTAAGAAACGTCCTCATTCAGGTGGTCAATCTCGGTTCGAATCCGAGCATATTGAATGCAACTGTGGTTGCTTCAAATAATTTGCAGGTAGTTCCTTCAGTAAACCAGGTGATTATCAATAGAAGGTTTTGGTTGCCAGACAATGGATTCCTTGGCTAAAATGGATTTCAATAGAATATGGTAGATAATGAATTCTCAATAATAGATGCAAGTCTACTAACTGACTTGGAATGAAAAACCGAAGGCTTGGATCGGGGTGGCTTTGTTGTCGTTGCATAACTATTTTCCATTTGACTCTGATGGAAGAAGAATATCATCTATAACTGCAATGGAAAAACTTGAGGGCCCATTACTTTTCAATGTGACTGTGACATCATGCATGCTACGATTGCATATTTCACAAGCAACCTGGAAATCAACTCCTATTCCCATCAATCCCTATTTTGATTTATTATTATTTAGGGATAATCATACACCTCGTAGCACATTGGTTTATCCATTTTATAAAATGTGCAAGAAATATCATCATAAACATATGTCTTTTAAACTTGCAAATCTAAGTTTCTCTGAGGGAGACAAGGACGTCCATTAGAGAGGTGCAAAGAATCCAAATGAATGAATGCTCCGTAAATTTAGAGATGGGCCGTTCCCGTGTATATTGTAATCTGTGATGGGCCCTTTGATTCTCAAGGTTAAGCAACCATCCCTATCAATGAAAGGCATTCGAGTAACCAAAAAAAGATCAGAGAAGATAGCTCTCAAGGAGCACTGATATTTTCTTTGCAGATTAGGTGTTTGCAGGATTCGAATAGTGCAAGCTCGTGACCATGACGACAATGAATAGAAACGGTGGAGTAAAGTTGGCACTCAGAGGGTCACGTTAACGAAGCACATGAACATACTTTGTTTTTGAGTTCTCAACTCTTAATTACAATCAATAGGCGCTCTACTAATGTTATTAGAGCCTAGGTTTACATCGTGTACAAAATCTTAATAGGATTTTGCAATTATTAGTATATGCACTCTACATTATATGCTATTCATTTACCATTTTAGGTATGTTGACATTTTATGTCCATACTGCTCACCTTACATAATTTACTTTTCTTTCATTGTAGGAGCTGCAGCTGTTTCATCAAATCTTTCAGTTCCTTCACTTGACGATCTAGCAGAGCAGGTGGCTGAAGTGCTAGATCACTTTGGGTATTGGCAAAAAAACCTTGTTTAAGTGATTTGATATCACGTTTGCTTTAAGTTTTGTATTATAGATACAATTAAACCTATTTTTTCATAGACTTATCAAAGTTCAAGTTCACCTTTGATGTGTATTTTTCAAATTAGATAATGACTTACTGTGATAGTCTCATTAATACTATGACAGTTGATCGATGGATCTGTTCGTCTAACTTATTGGCAGCCATGTTCATTGACATGCTATTCATTGGAAATCCTCTTAATTTGCAATAAAATACAAATGATAATGACTTACTGTGTTTTTAATTTCTGTTTGAGTCAGCTAGAGGTGCATTTGACAGATTGTGCATACAAATATGCACACATTTAGCAGAGACCAGTGCAGTTATATATGTTTGTTGTCATGAATGCATTGACAAAATATTTGAGAGGAGACAGAGAACAAATAGTTGAATCAGCACTTAGCATAGTAGTACCAAGAGCATTTTCAACGACATCACGACCAACAGAATGCCACCAGCAGTTGAAGCAACGTAACTAGTTCCTGGAGCAGTTAAAAGAGTAGTACCAGTAGCAGCGGTTCCATCAGCATTTGCACTAGCATAACCGCTCCAAGATCAGTTGAAGGAGTAGTGTTACTAAGAGAAAAAGACCAATAGCAGCAAAAGGATTACCATGAGCATTAGTTGAATCACCAACGTGACCAGACAATATGTAATGCATTTTCTTTGGATTATTGAGCATTTTGAGTTTTATGTTTGAATACTAACCAAACTCAGAGACAAAGGCAGTGGTATAGAAAATGCCAAATGCTAACAATTGTGTCAAGGCTAGACGATGCCAAATACTAAATACTATGGTGTCAAGGTCAGACGGTGCCAAGACCATAAAATGCAGAAACCATGACACGTGCACTTAATGCATGCATAGATTCTTAGAATCCATAGTGGAAGATTTTGAAAAAATGGACCTTAAACATTTAATGTTAGTGAGGTAATGTTACTATTTTCCTTAGCATTATTTCACCTTTCAATGTGTTTATCCAATTGTCCATATGAGATTAGACTAATTTGTCTTTGGAGTTTCCCCTCACCTCGATTTGAGGCCAAATAAGAGGTCGAACTTATTGATTCGTGGACAAAAGGGTGTTGTAAGAGTCGAAGCTCGTTATTCGTAGACATAACAGTGGTGTAAATACTTGATTGAAAACCTTTGATTAAAATAAAGATAGAAGTAAAAACTGGATTGAAAACTTACGGAAATAGTTATATGAATGCATGAATTTCTGTGTCAAGATTGATAGAACGGCAGCAAGCTAATCACAAGAGTCCCTGCTAGCCAACAACAGGGACTAATAAAATTATGAAATACGAGTAAATTATTCACATTTTTGCAATTGGGTTGAAAGGGTTTAGTGATCATTTTACTTTACCGTCTAAAATTACAATAATATTGACTTTGTCAATGAATTGTGAGAGAAACCTTGTGTTATGTGTAATAATTCATTAATTCCAAATTATATATTTTAATTTGTATATATGAAGGATGATTATATATTTTTAAAATATTTAAAATTTTAAAGATCTGTAAAATTTAGTAATGGATTGAATTGTATAGATTGAAGTACATAAAAAAATTAAATTAATTATTTAATTATCATTATCATAAAAAATTGAGTAAACAAAATATGAAACTAATTATTAATATTTAGGTAATTGAATAAATCAAAATTGTTTTTTTTAAATATTAATATAATTAAACTTTTTAAATCTTAAAAGTTTTTGATATTGTCTCTAGAAATAACCCATGGAATAGGCTAGAGGAGCTTAAAGTTCGTTTTGAGTTGAGAGTTACTTGCGATAAGGTTATAAGAAAATTTCATTACCTAGTTTAGAATAATCATGGATGGACAATGAATAAAAATTGTAATATTGGAGTTAAACAACGTTTCCCCCTCCCCCCTACCATTTTTGCCATTTACATTGATAAGCTAGAAAGGTGTTTAGAAGACGTAGGTTGCGCCGGTACAATCTTAGCTGGGATAGTTATCATCCTCCTACTTTATGCTGATGATATTGTTCTTATGGCAAGGCGTCCTTCTGATCTTGATAAGCAATTAAGAATTCTTAAAGATTTTTTCTCTAACATGGGTATGGCTGTTAACACTGACAAGACACAGATCACGATTATAAAATCTAAGAAAGGCACCTATGCAAATTTTATTTATGATAATATAAATATTGAGGAAGTGACTTCTCACAAGTATCTCGGAGTTGATATTCATCACAAGCTCAATTGGAACTATAGCATTGAGAAAATGATTAATGGACGGTGGAAAGCTTTTTTTGTCTTGAAAATAACTGTAAATCAACCATTCTGGTCATGTGGGATAAAAAGAGGTTCATTTTTGAAACCCTTGTCATCCTTGTTATCTTGTATGGTTGTGAAGTGTGGCGGTGCAATATTTCTAGAGAATCTTGGATGAAGATTGAGCAACTCGAGAAGAAGTTTATAACTGGTAACCTCAAAATTAAAAGCAATACGCCTTATCCGATTATCCTCATAAAAGTGGGTCTTTCCCCCATTGAGAGCATGGCTATGACTAGGTACCTGATGTACAAGCATAAGATAAATAACATGGGAAACGAGAGACTTCCTTAAATTGCTTAAAACTCAAGTCAAAACCAATTACGCCTCAAGCGGTGTTTGTGTAAAGATACCATGGCTTGGTTAAACCATTGGGGCATTGATGAAAATCACATTTTGCAGAACATTGATAATGTCAAAATTGTTATTACTTCTAAGTTTAAATAGAAATCGTGGTGTGAGGAAAATTTAACCATTAAGAGGAAATTAAGATACTATAAGGAGGTCATTAATCATAATTTGGAAGATCAAAAGTATCTCTCAATAGTAACTAGCTCACGGAAGAAAATTAATATTGCTAAGATTAGAACGAACTCTCATGAACTCCATAGTAAATAGGGCATTAATCTATTCCTAAAACTCCATGGGTCGAAAGGGTTTTCCATTTATGTGAGTCTATGGGCGTTGAGGTCCAAAATCACTTTCTTTGAGAGTGTTCTTCTTACACCTAAATTAGATCTGAGTTTCATAGTATTTATTACAATACAAACCTTTATAACTTCCGAACTTGCCAAAAGTATAGTGAGCTTGCAAAGCTTTTGGCAAGCTTTTCTAGCACAATTAGTAATATCCTTCTTAAGGTTCTATAAACCAAAGTTAGTCTAAGGGAAAGTTAATCATCATTATCATTACATTTAAAAATAATTAACAATAAATTTAATTATTTTATTTTTTAATTAAATAAATCAAAACTAATCTATAAAAATATATTATATTAATTTAATTTAATTTTTTATTAAAAAATATTAATTTAACTTAATTTTATAAATTAAAAACAAATAAATATTAAAGCAGCATTGATTTGATGGGTTAATTTTACACGTTGTATGTGCAATTTGAGGGCTTTAATATTTCTTGGCCTTACGTCACCCCTCGCAAACCTGTGGTGACTCCATTTAATGGAAGCAAAACTGGCCGAGATTGAACTGAATTTTTATAACCAATAAATTTGGCAAGGATAAAATCCGTACTGTTCAGGACAAAATCATGTATGTAAAATATGTTGTTTATTCTGAAATTGTAAATCATTTTGATTTTGGTTTGGGAGTATGATTTAAAACTTATGGGGTAGTTAAAAGTATTTTTGGGGATTTAAAGAAACAAGTTAATTGTTTAATCTACAAAGTTATTAGTATCATTTTGATTTTGGTTTGGGAGTATGATTTAAAACTTATGTGGTAGTTAAAAGTATTTTTGGGGATTTAAAGAAACAAGTTAATTGTTTAATCTACAAAGTTATTAGTATGGGTATAAAATTGTAAAAATATTTTAAATAATAATTGTCTTTTTTATTTTTTTTAAATAAAAAAAATAAATTTTTATTATTATTTAGATTCACATTTATGGATACTAAATTTGGCAAGGATAAAATCAGTACTGTTTAGGACAAAATCATGTATGTAAAATATGTTGTTTATTTTAAAATTGTAAATCATTTTGATTTTGGTTTTGGAATATGATTTAAAACTTAAATGTGGCAGTTAAAAGTTTATCTTTTTGGGAATTAATCTAAAGTTATTGGTATGAGTATAAATTTGCATATAATAATTGGTTTTTAATTTTCCTTAAATAATAATTTGGTTTTTTATTTTCCTTAAATAACAAAAGTAATTGTTTTTTATTTAGATTCACATTTATGGATAATAGCCCATAAATCTTACTAGCAAGTTATGAGTTATGATTAATTTTGGATTATTTCACAGAAAGAACAATACTAACATTTTACGAGCAACAAAGACCCGTTAGTCAATGGCACGCCAAGTAAGACCGATAGGGGAAAAAGCTGTGATTGTCGTTGTACATGAAAAGGACCGATAGCGGACAAATGAAGAAAACAAGTTGGTGACAATAGACAGCTAAGACTTGCAGAGCCTCGAATTAAAAGAGAAAATAACAGGTAGCCTGCCTTTTATCGAGCTTCTCATCCATTGTACATCTCATTTTGAAGATAATTATAAAAAAATTATAATAAAAAATTGAATAATAAAATGGATAATAAAAAATAAGTTTCTTTTAATTGTGACAAGAATAAAAAATTTAGATTTTTTTTTGAAAAAATGGAAATTTTATTATTATTTATTATAAGTTAAATTTAATTTAGATTTTTGTGAAAAAATAGAATTTTTTTATTATTTATTATAAATTAAATTGGAATTGTAATGTTGGAGAAAAATAAATAGAGAATTAAAAACTTATTATGACTTTTGAAACTAGTTGTAAATTAAAGGTCATTTAGGCTTAGGATAGGAAGAAATTCCTTTTGGTATTCTTGTTAATTCTATTATTTTGTATGTATAAAGTTTAGAGTTGTAACATTTTTTATATTTTTGTTAATTTTATTATTTTATATGTTTAAAGTTTAGTGTTGTAACATTTTAAAAGAATTTTAGTGAAAGATAAACCAAATTCAAAACTGTATTATAACATATAGTTTTAAATTAAAGGTGATACATCTTATTCTATCTTTTTTATGAGTTTTTTTCCATTAAGAATATGGCTATGATTTTGTACTTAATGTAGAAGAATAAGATAAAAAAACATGGAAGACAAAAGTTATTTAAAATAAGAACAAATTCTCATGACCTTCATAATGAAACAAGGCATTTTACAATTGCTAAAATTTCTCCGGTCTAAAGATTTTTTCCATCTTTGTGACAGTCAAAGATAAAAATGGAAAATGGAAAGCATTTTTACTTAAAATTTGAACCCTCATAAATATACCAATATTAAATAGAGATTTCTAGATATTTGTTATGGTGACAGGTTCCGAATCTTTTAGGTCCTCAAAACTATGGTAATTTAGGAATATTTTCCTTAAATCCTTTTCAGTAAGTAAATAAAATTAAAAAAAGATGTAATTCCTTACCTTTCTTAAGATTTAAGGTTATAAGTTTATTTGATGTTTCATCATTAACATCAACATCATAAAGGAATGTTCCTCTTAAAACAAGTTAAATAATTTCTTAATTCTTTGCTTTTCATAACTATCATCAACATAAAAATAAACACTCTTAAAAAATTATTT
This sequence comes from Pseudotsuga menziesii, assembly GCA_001517045.1. NCBI lineage: Eukaryota > Viridiplantae > Streptophyta > Pinopsida > Pinales > Pinaceae > Pseudotsuga > Pseudotsuga menziesii. The sequence continues at coordinate 94,179 of LPNX010943201.1, forward strand.
AAAAAAAACTAAATAAACATTAAAAACCCATAGATTAAATGGAAAAAAAAATAGTTGCTTCACATAATTTTCAATGATAAAAAAATATTAAAAATCATATGTAAAAAATGGTTATGAAGTAATAACTTTGCATTAAACACTTGTACATATAAATAGATGTCAAACATTTGTACATATAAATAGATGTCTGCTAAAGAAATTGAGAATCCAAATTATGTAAACAAAATTATGACAACAAATATAAAGAAAAAATGTAAAGCACTCAAATTTAAGCAAAATAAACGTTGTCGGATTTACACACCAAATAAAATTATTTCAATACATTTGTAAGAGGGTAACGTGAAAACTATGAACTATTCTAGTTATTGAAAATGTTTGTAGAAAACTATTAAATTTAAATACAAATTAATTTTAAAAATAATAAAAGTATGTAAATTAATTTAAAACTTAATTTTAATGGATAAAGTTTTTAAATACAACATATTTGAGTTTTGAAAGATAAACTACCTTAAAATTAAGTTCAAGTGTTTTGGGGAAAAGACACATTTATATACTCCGTTATAGTTTCAATTTTGGTGGAAGTAAATAAAATTAAGTTCGAGTGTTTTGGGAAAAAGACACATTCATATACTCCGTTGTAGTTTCAATTTTGGTGGAAGTAAATAAAACATTAGTTAACTAGCTCCATTTAAAAGCAAAAAAATTTGACCAACTTCTTTTAACTGTTAAGATTAACCAACTTTATTAAAAAATTCTGAGGCGTAGAATTTGACTTGGCGTCCGTTAAGATTAACTAGGTTCATTAAAGAAAATTGAGGCCTAGAATTTGACTTGGTGTGAGAGGCATTGAGCAAATTGGAATGTATTTGACATGTAAGATTAGATGCCACTCGTCAACATCTACGTGTTTGAAGAAATGCATACCGTCAATTCAACATCTACGTGTTTGAAGAAATGCATACCGTCAATTTAACGTACAATAGTGTCCATCAAGCGTCAATAATGCTAGTACCCGTAGGCTTCATACTTGAAAAGTTGGCATTGTGACCATAGTTTAGTTGCAACCCGAATTTAGGGCGAGTTAATGGAAAATTGAATGGGCCATGGCACTTGGCACGGTTTGAAACTTTTTGACCGGTGCAATTAAACGTTGGTAGAATAAGGTTAATGAATTTAATGACTGGGACCTTGCTAGCTTAGTTTGGTAGCTGCGGCCCATTCGTTGCAAGTTTGAGGCTCTCCACACATGGAGCCAAAAAGTGTGACCGTAAGCTCGAATTAACCTCTTTGTGCACATGACATTTAAGGGTGGAGTTGAGCCACGAGGTTCACTTAGTGAACATGTTACATAGCACGACCATTCACATGATATTAAAAAATATCCATAATTTCACTAAATATTGGAAAATGCCTCCTAAAATGGTATTGTTGAACCCCCTCCCAATATACCTTTTTAATTAAGAAAACCCCTTATTTCACCAGATATTGTAGGTATCCATTTATATGAAACTATTTTTAATACCCTCTTTATATCATATTATCAACTTGTAACAAATAGGATCCATAATGCAGCTTAGTACAAGAAAACATGACGGTGAATAAAATAATAGTATAATGCTAATAATGACCCCACTAAGATTGTAGGGGCCATTGATCAAGTTGTAGCATCGGATAGTGGAAGACCCAACGAAATAGTAATTGGGAAGGAAAAAATTCATAAAAAGAAACCCAATGAAGAGATCAATGTAACAAAGAATGTAAAAGATTGATACTCTAATAGTTAGTACAATACTTAGAAAATAAGAGAATTGTAGATGTTTCACAACATAGCATGTCAATCTACCAATTTTATATTATGTAAATACGTGTATAGACATAGAGAGCTCATGTTCTCTATAAGCTAATAGGACTTCCCTACCTTCCTATCAAAACAAATATCATTGATGTTTGAACCCAAAAGAACATTGAAAAATCCCTCTTACTTTCTAATAACACAATATGATCATGTGCATATCTTGGATTTGGGTCATTCACAAGATGGAATGAATTGCCTCCACTTCCTCTAGTTGTTGTTGTTTCTTATATTTGTGTCATAATTTCTAATTTATGTCTCAAAGAATGAACAGGTTTTGAGGTTGAATTAGTTCATTAAAACTTTTGAGTATGTAGAGAAAGGTATTTTATTTTCTCTAATTTTAATTCCTATAATTACATTATATAATTTATGATTTATGATTTATTAATTGATTATTTGTATTATTATCTAAAAGATTTTAAAAATTAGTTTTTTTAAATAAAAACTATTTGAAAAACTATTATTCAAATATTTAATAGAATATAATATAAAGTAGACTAAATTATTGAGATTATTTTTTTAACTAAGAGACTTAAATATATATATATATATTTGCTAGTTTAATTAAATAATTCTTAACCAAGTAATTCTAAATAACATACATAAAAATAAGAAATATAAGAAATATTATTAATCTTTCATTCAAAATTACATAAATAAATTATATACTTATATTAAAAAGCTATAAAAGATTAATAATAAAAAACCATATATTTAAAAAATGATCTGCAAATTTAATATAAGCATTATGCAACATATACATTATCTTTGTGATGAAAGTTTCAATGAATATAAAAATAAAAATATAAGAAAACTTGTAAGTTAAAGTTGTAAAATATAAAATGATAAATTTAAAATAAAAGTCCCAAACCAAAGAGTAACGGATCCTACAAGAACATACACACATATATATATACTGGTTCACAAACTTCTTAGTAGGTTACCTCCAGAGGAATAAGTTATTGAGGGCCCATCCAATGGAGCCTCATCCCATTAGCTCTGGAGCTAACCTGATGGAGACATAAGTGAGGCCCCAAGACCTTCTGCTCACAACTTGCAACACTAGATCACTTTATCTAACCCACCGAGCTTTATATATATATGAATGTTAATAGGTAATGTAAAACCAAAGATCAAACTAATTGATGTGATAAAACTGAGTATTGAAATATCAATAGAGAAAATTTTGAACTCCATATATATATATATATATATATATATATATATATATATATGACATGCTTAAAGATATATTTAAGATANTATAAAATAAAAATGGGATATAGAACCCTAAACAAATCTTAACTTTATAAGATGTGCAAAGATCATAAAAGAAATTGAGAGAAATATATTCAACTAACTTAGTTGTAAGCTTGCTCAAGAGTTGAATCAAATGTGTAAATAAAGAAAAAATGAAATCTATGCTTTTAATAAGAACAAACTTAAATAATTGCAAAAACATCTTGGTATTAAGAGCTCATTGTAAGCTTTAGTGTGGCTTCTCAAGGGTTTTAAACTCAACTAAGTAGCATGTTATTTACCAATCAACACATTAATGCACAACTATGGAACTATAATGAGTGGGACTAATGGTTAAGAGCATGTGTTTCTTCTTAGGAAGTCATAGGTTCAAATCTAAAGGGGGGTAGTGTATGTACACCTCTGTAGACTTTAGCAGTTAAATCACTGCATAGAAGGGGGTCCCTTGTCATGCAAATAAGGAGGTCTCATACACCAAATTGGTGTCTCGCTTCGCAGTGACCTTAAAAAAATAGATTATTATAATGGTACAACATGAGTCCAAGCCTAATGGTTAAGATCATGTGTTTCCTCCTAGGAGGTCATAGGTTCAAATTAAGAGGGGGTAATGTATGTACACCTCTATAGACTTTAGCTGTTAAATCATTGTGCACAGGGGCCCTCTATAGACTTTAGCAGTTAAATCGCTGCGCAGAGGGGGGTCCCTTGTCCCACAAATAAGGGGGGCTCATAAACGTATCACTAATCAATACATAATTGTTTATTACAATATCAAATGGGCAAAGTTTTCACATTACATACACCAATCGTACTAATACTTGGTAAAGGACTTGGGAAATACTCTATTTTCAAATAGTAGTGAAAAAGTGGTGATAATGTGAGGATACCCAAGTGGTGATAATATTTATGGTGCAATAGAATTGTATGTAAAAAGCTTTATAATACAAAACACCAAAACCTTGATTCAACATGGATTGATACTTTTCAATGCAAAACACAAAGTGATATAAATATAATATCCACTTTTTGAAAATATGGTTGTGCTATTTAATAATACCAAAAATCATTTTGTCCACCTCCTAGATTTCCATGGCAAATGTTTATAATTCAATTTTTATTTTTAACTTTATTAATTTAAAATAATTTATAACTTAAATTATAAATTTTCAAATAACTTTAATATATAAATCTAAAATATATTTATTACACTTAAATTATTTAATTTCAACCATTAATACATAATGTTGAAAAACAAAGTTCAAAGTTAAAAAACTTAGTTATATGACAAAGAGTATCCATATAAAAATTATAATTAATTTAATGTAATTAAACTCCAAGATGGTTACAAAGAAAAAAAAAGTTAACTTAAAGTATGTATATAACCTTGTGTTTCGACCACGATCAACAGAGAATAAAATGATTTTGGCCAAACCAGTAATTTGTTTCTATATTTCGTAACCTGGGACTAACTTTGTAATTTTTCAAATTGTTTTTTTTTTTAATTTAAAAGTATAAAAAATTATGAAAGCAATTGGAATTAGTGATTTCTGAAAGTGAAAGTACTTGAAATCAATCAATTATATTTGATTCATAGTTTTAAACCAACATTTCAAAAATTAATTATATTTTTATAAAAACTTTATTTTTAATTAACAAAAGATTGAATAACTTTTTGAGATAAGTGCTTCATCAAATTCATTTTAACCTTTGAACAGTATAGCATCAAATATACTACACTATGGACTATACAATATCTAATTCTAATTTAAAATGGTTACAATCATCCTATATGTAGACTCCACCAAATCATGTTTTCTGTTCAAGCGTTGCAATAACTTTATTTATATACCCCTTCAAAAAAATTGGTAAAGAGAAAGATGGTTCAAAAAAATCCCTAAAATCCCTTCTCTATTAAAAGGGTTGAAGTATCAATTATCATATTTTAGTTTTTGGTGACCTTTGAACCTAGCCAAGATATAGAAATTGTTTTTTTATATCCTAGCAAAAACCATTAATGGTTGTTAGATATTTTTATGAACAAATTTTCTCTATTAAAAGAGTTGAAGTATCAATTATCATATTTTAGTTTTTGGTGACCTTTGAACCTAGCCAAGATATAGAAATTGTTTTTTTTACATCCTAGCAAAAACCATTAATAGTTGTTAGATATTTTTATGAACAAATTTTTTATTTGGGAAAAAAAATAAAAATAGAAAACTAAATTTTGATAGATCAGTTTTGCATTTTTATGGACTTTCAGTATGAGATTATAAAGTAATAAATACAAAACAATAAGTTCTGAAATAAACTAAGTTTTTATGATTTTTTGGTATGCCATGGGAAAATTTTATTTATGTTATTTGATAAATTAAAGTAAATCAACTCATTCCAATTTAAGTGCACGTTTTGTCAAAGGAATTCCAGGCCAGGCCAATCTAATCAACATTATTTACTTTAACATGTTTGAATTTAAAGGTATTAAAATTATCTTTGTGACAAGAATGCCATTTCAATTAATATATCAACATTATTAACTAGTGTGTAGTAATTTCATTTATTTTTATTAGAATTAAAAATAGATAATAATATTAGATCAGAAAAGAAAAAATTTAAGCCAAATAAAACCCTATATATGTGGTCTTCAAATTTAACTATATTAACATTAACTTTGTACCAGATATTGTACAGTCATTTCAATTAGTTAAAATTGATACAAAGATTTGAAAGCAAAATACTAAAATCAATCCAATGTAACATTATTAACTTCACTGTGCAGTCATTTCAATTAGAATTTCGAATAGTTAATACTGGTACAAAGATTTGAAAGCAAAATCACTAAAATCTGGGATATTCACCGGTTACTTTGAACTTTTACGTTGATGTCTCAGTAAGTTGACGTATTTTTGTAGACTTGATGGGTTTCTTAGACATTGAAGTATAGCTTAAGATCCAAGATCCAAGATCCAAGTGTTAGTATGTTAGTTTTGATTTTTTTTAAAATACCAAGTTAATAGATTTTTTTATTTAAGAAAAAAAATCACATAAAATAAAAAAAATGAAAATTATTAGTCCAAATACGCCTAAATCCCTAATAATGGCCATTGCAGGAACGATAATTCTATTCATTATCATTTTCTGTACACTACAATTTGATTGCTCATAGATAAGTTTTCGGATAATTCAAGTGCGTTAACGGTCTAATTTTAAAGCTGGCGGATGGTTACAGGACAGCCGAGAGTGGAGCATTTGGAGTTCGAGAGGAGAGCCGATGGTTTCAGGATAACTGAGATTGGATCGATCGGGATCTGCCACTAAATCTGAACTATTAAAGAAGGGAGGCGAAAAAGAATATTCATGATTTGTTTTTAACTTATTCCTCAATAATACATTTTTATTTAAGAAATTAAACCTCACATCTTATTTTTAGTTTATCTTATTATACCGGCCACAGCAGGTATATAGCAATAGGTTGCCCTTTGACCTTCTATTAGTTGCCTTTTGATCAAAAATTTAAAATCTGTTTTGTAAAGTTTAGCTTTGGAGTTTGCCAAAAAATATTTTAAATTTTAATAAAAATATTTGCCTTTGCTATTTTGTCAACTTCTAATTGGCCAATAAGAAATGATGTCAGCTTTGGAGTTTGGCATCTGGTTTTCACTTGACACATGGCTACTATGACATCAGCATTTATTTTATTATTATGTTATTTATAATTCAAAGAGTCAACGGATCCATGACTTCTGAGGCCAATCATAAGCGTTGCATGGCAGCGGATCAAAATTCTGGTGAGCAGCTTCAGTTCCATATATCTCCATCGCTGGGATGCTACGATTTCTGTTGTATTTTGATCTTACCCTAAGCGCCTCATCCACATTTTCTAGATTTCCAAAAACTGAAGAAAATGCATTTCTAGCCATATTCAAAGTGCGATCAATTAGCCCCAAGCTCCCCAATTCATTGTTTGCAGCATAAATAAATTCGGCTTCCCTCAACAACATCTGAACAATGTATGGATGTCCAGGTACCGTAGCTTGAATTGCCTGCAGTACCTTCAGTCTTCGCCATATATCATCATGGCGGTAATCTACAGAAGCTTCTTTATAATACAACACAATTTCTTTAGTGGACTTATACAATTTTGGGTCTGAAGCACGTAAAAGACTGTGCTGGTGCGACGCGAGAAGCCATTTCCTTTCCATGGGATTCCCTGTGGATTTGAAACTTTGATAGAATTTTTCCATTGAAACTGACCCTGACCCTGATACAATTTCCTGAGAAAGCGCCGAGGATGTTTTATCAATGTTCTCTGAATCTGAGATGTGAGATTCGAACTTGCATCTGCTACAGTTGCAATTGTCAAACCCCATTCACTTAGCGCCGCTTCTCTTTCCCGAACATGATGAATTGCACAGATATAAGGAAGAGTGATCTCCTCGCCGGCTTTCATGTCCTTTGCTGCAATCACAAACATGGATTTCCCAACATAAAATATCGATGCAAATGGAATGCAAGAATGGTTAATGAACCCCGGAAGCAGATACATTGCACAGAAAATCTTGGCCTCTGAAGGTTCGTTTTTATCTGGATACTGCACGCCTGTAGCATACAATCTCACACGATCTTGAAGTACTCCTCCTTCTGGCCATTCATTGATCTCAGTCTCTACATCCATTTCTAATCTTCTTTCTTTAGATGTATATCAGGGACAGATGTCTCGGTCCGAGATAAGAAAAGAGTCCCGATTCGTTTTCGTAAAACATGGGATCGATTCACCTCAACCGTGAGTTTGTGATATAATATTTGAACTTCCTCTTTGGTAGGGGCATCCAATAGATGTAGCCCTAGATGAATCTCATCTTCTTTCATGGTGTCCACAACGGGATCACACACAAGAACCAGCTCCCCTGCCATGCAATCCTGTGTGATAAACAATCCCCATTGACTTTTGCAAGATTCATCTGAAACCCTAATCTCGACCGGCCCTACAAAACTCGGCAAGGTCTCCGTTTTCCTACTTCTCTGCATACAAAGATACCTCTTGAACTGCCGGCAGAGTTTCAGTATATAAAGATCTCTGCATCTCTCCATGTCAGGACGATAGCAATCTAAATCAAGATCACCTTTGTCAAATTCCGATTTCCAAAGCAAGTAGGCTTCTTCATAGTTCTCAGTAACCTCAAGCAACTGAGCCCTGAGGATCCGGTGACGGGAGTCTCCATTAATCTGTAGAAACAGGACATCTGCCTGAGGATGTCCTGTTTGGCGGTAGGGAGAGGGAGAGTTTGGCGGTAGGGGAAAAAAAGAGAAAGAGAAAGAGAGGAAATGAGAGAGAAGGGGGGCAGGGGCAAGGAGGGAGAGGGGGGGAAAGTGAGAGAGCGGGGGATAGGGAAGGGGGAGACCTATAGAAAGAGAGGGGGATTAGACAGATGGCCATAATTGTGAAAGAATTTAGTGTTAATATGCCCCTCTTCCAACCATATGGGTCTACTTTTGAGCCTCCATTCTACCTCCTTTTTGTTTAAAAGTTCTTTTTGTATCCTCTATTGTCTTTAAATCTAACAACTCTTCATCATTAGAAGACCGTTTGACATTATTTTAAAAAAGAGTGGTTATGATTCTTCTACATTTTCTAGGTCTACTTGATTTTCTTCCTTTTTCATCTTTTCGCTCCTTACAACTAACTTTTTAACTTGTTTGAGATTGGAGAAAATTGAAGCATAATTGAATCTCATCTACAAGGATCATAAAATATCCATCTTTTGTAATAAGAAGTCTAAAATATTCCTTAACCAACCAATCATTATTAGATTTAAAAGGGAATGGAGGTTTTCTATCCTCCTTTTCTAGTTGTATAAAAATAAGTCAATGGCCATATAAGACATTGTTTCCTACCCAACATTTGTATCTTTCAACTTCCTCCACCAATTTTTCTACCATTAAGAATATATCCATCATCTTATAGATTCTTGTTATTCATGTTAGCACACAAACTAGCATCTTAATATTGAATTCCTAAAATTAATGATAGCTTTTGGACAACTAAGAGGGAGGCCATTGTCACCACACCAAACCTTTTTTTGTCTATTTAGGCTACCTCTTCTCTATATCAAAGGTTTAGTCCCTATGTTAGGATTAGTAGATTTTAATAGCGGAGAACATGGTGAAAATGAAGAGTAACTTTAGAAACACAAAGTGTTTTGGTTTTTATAAAATATAAGAGTCGTGAAGGAATTGGAGACTAGTGTTTTATACGATGGCAAAATGGGGTCAACCACTGATTGCATGAATATTTCTATAGGAATATTAGAAAGGGACAAGGTCTCAATGCACAAATCTAGATTCCCTCTAGTGGATCGGATGATTTAGAGATCACACAAAAGAAAATTTATAAAGGAGAAAAAATTCAAATGGACTCAAGGATAAAAGCTACATTGAAAGGCATAAAAAAACACATTATTTCTTGACATGAAATATGCACCTCAACTAGAATTCCAATTGATAACACTCACATAAAAGATAGAAAGTGTAATCCTTCATTACCTGAATTCCATTAACAATTTGATGATCCATTAACCAACCAAGCATATGAGAAACATGAAAAAACTTCAATAGAGCACTAGCATCAACCATCCTACATCCTAATTGAGTATTCATTATCCATCAAACTCAATACCTCATGCCCTTGTCCCCTAATTTTCCCTCTACCTCCCCTCCACCACTTCTACACGAAAGGTAATAAAACATACCCTAAATATTTTATTTCCATATAACATAATTAACCCCACTTTGCCCCTTAATACAAGGCAATATATTTTCTCATTTCTGTATCATATTTTTTTCCCCAATATGAATGGACATGATAGGATATTGCCTACTGACTGACCCCCCATGAGTTGAGCTTTGTGCATACAATCTATGGAGGATCAAATAAAATTTTAAATTTGAGTAGCAATCCATGAAATCAGGGTATAATTAATGGTTTGAGATCAAATATGATCAAATTACAGTACATATTAGTGATCAAAACATAGTACAATTGTTAGAAGGCATCTGATAGACTAAGTCTATTCTATGCTTTGAGGCTCGCCATAAGCATACTCGAATCACACTTTTTAACCCCATGTGCAGAGGCTAAGAGCCATGATGTGCTCTATTTACTAAGTAATCTCTCTCTACCATGATTCTAAAATCCCTCCTTGCCCTTATGAGGCATGGATACCACCAAATGTGGGTCAAAATACTAACCAACAAGGTATAACAATCACGAGTGGGGGTTTGAATGGTAAGAAGGAGAATGTTTGAATTGTTGAAAATGCAATATTGACTAGCACCAATCATCCATCCACCCACCAATAGTCGTCCACCCTCCAACATCCAACCATCCAATTTCCCAGTCATCCATTCATTTAACTCCATCATGTAGTAGCCAAATCTACAATAACCATATATCTATGAGATCCATTGCCTTTCAATAATATAAATAGACTCTCTCGAAGATGGATAAGGAAAACTTGTAGCTTCTTCTTCCTAATAAAATTCAGAGCAACAACTCATATTTTACTATCTGATTTCAGTTTTGTTCTTGTATTAGTTGTTTTTCTTCTTACATTCTCTACCTGCAAACCAATATAAAATCTTGGTTGTGGAAGTACGAAGCATGGTTTTGAATGTGCAAACTCTAATTATGGAAGAGCATAATTTGATTTGGTAATGTTGTGTTGGTAATGTGTATGCTAAAGGAAAGAGGTAAAAACATGTAAGTTGTTGTGCAAATGGTGATGTAATTGCTGCAAATAATTAATATACCCTAAACTTTGAGTTAGTTGGTTTTGGTCCACTAGTGTTAGAAGATAGTTTATTGTTTTTTGTGCACCTATGCTTTATAGTTTAATTATAATTTTGTTAAAGGGTTGTTGGGACATAGAAAATCATTTTGGTATGATGCTATAATTAGTTTTAACTGGGTGTGCCAAGTTGTGTTAACAAAGTATTGTGAAAAAATGCTATATTTTTCTTGAAATTAGTTGAAGTATGGTGGGTGTGAGTAGAAGTAATCTCACTCAACCCCAAATTCTACAATTTAAAGAAAAAAACTACGAATACTGGAGAATTAAGAGGAAGACTTCATTTTGTTGACAATAATTATGGGACTTGGTTGAGAATGGTTTTACAAAGCCAACAAATCAAGTAGCATATAATGCCATCTGAAAAGAAAAAAAACATCTTCTCCAGGAGAATAAGAAGAAGGATTCCAAGGAATTGTTTTTAATATAAGAAGTAATGGAATAATCAATTTCCCCACTAGTTGCAGTAGCTGCAAGGTCGAAATATGCATGGGACACTCTGCAAAACTTATATTAAGGTACTAGCAAAGTCAAGATAGTAAGATTACAAAATCTTAGAAAAGATTTTGAAAATTCGCAAAGAGCAAATTTTAAAATGATAAATGATTTTTTCATTTGTGCACTAAGTATAGTAAATCAAATAAAGTCTCATGGAGATACTTTCGATGAAAAAAAAGTTGTAGAAAATATTTTGAGGAGTCTCCCTATTATATTTGACCCAATTCTTGTAGTTATTGAAGAATCAAAAGATTTGTCTGAAGTTTCTATTGATGGACTTATGGGGTCTTTACAAACCCAAAGAATCGATAGATCAACTCGTTCCTCCATGGAAAATGCATTCAAATGACAAGTTCAAGCTAAAACAATAGAGGTACAAGAGGAGGAAGGATCACTAATAGAGGCACAAGAGGATTCATAAGAACTAGCAACCACAATGAAGGTGGTAGATTAAACAACTCTCATGAAGAAAGATAAAATTTTAATTTCTTGGAAAACAGAAGAGGCATAGGTGGTAGTTATTCTCATGAATTTCACAGGCATGACAAATCACATATACAATGTTATTATTGTTAAATAATTGGCCATTATGCACCTGAATCTAGAAAGAATTCTATCAAAGCTATTACATTCACATTACAAACATGATTTCTGATGCATGAGCGCTTAACAAAGAGAAAATTCCTACATACTAATCTAGAAATGTATTGGCGGAATAACACAAATGAAAATGAAATAAATAGAGAGATCACACACTAAATACAAGCACTGTGATGAATCTCATAAACAAAGAGAAATATATTCATTAATGCTTCCCGAAAATGTTATAGAGCTACAAAAACCAGTGCTGTGGCATCAAAAATGTAAATCAATCAATCCTCTATCCTCCTCTGAGGAGGTTCTATTTATAATGAGCATTACCCCCTAGATACATCTTGAAATAGGGTATCAAAGAAATTACAAAATATGGGATTAACCCAGAATAATCATATCAAAATCCTAACAGACTACATTAGGTGGCAAATTTGCCACAATTTCATTACTGAAATAGGAAATAGGCTATGACACACACACTGATTAGAATGGCACTATGACTCGTGGATTAAAGCTTGCTTTCCTTGATGGCGACATATCTGTTTCTAGGAAAAATGCACCTCTTGTGGACAAGAGTTGTTCCTCTAGTCTGAATGGTTCATATCTAGAACAAATGAGTTACAATAGAGATGGAAGAGTTCCCCTAGAAGTTGTGGAGATATGGAATGAGTCCCTTTGATGGAGTGATGTAGTTGTTTCCTATGGTGATGGATCTTCATAGACGTACCTGCCCAATCACATGAAACTAGCAAAAAAGCTCAAAGAGCACCAGAATATAAACCACAATTCTATGTCAGTGACTAAGGAATCCAACATTCGAAGAAGAAGGAGAAGGGTTAACACAACATTGATTGTCATGCGGTAAAAGACCAGGATCTAACACAAAGGATGCATTTGGCATGACAGGATTGGACAATAACCATACAGGTGAGAATAACCATACAAGTAATCCTATAGTCAATCTGGGAAGGTTCAAAGTGGCCATGAAGGGAGTACCTACAACCCCACAAGGGGAAGAAACAAAAGACATACCCTGAAAAAGGGGTCTCTTGACTGGTGGTCCTGGGAAAGTCTCCCATATATGAACTCTCTAAGAATCTCTGAAGTACCACAAAAAACAAACACTACTCAAGTATAAAAGTAATAAGCAAAATATGTGAATAGGAATGGATGAACGGTCAGGATCCTCACAGGATTATCAAGGCTTCACAACTCGCGGGTCCAACAGTAAAACACAGCGAGGAGGATAAATCATCCCTCACCTGAATACCTGACTACATGGATGACATGTGCGTATTAATCTCCCTGAGTGTTGTTCTCAGTGTATTGCGATGCCAAGACGACCAAAAGGTTAACTCAGTTGGTCACAGGAATCCTAAGAGGGTCTCCCAATATAAACTAGGTACAAGGGAGCTCAAATCCATAGTGGTGTTGTCTAATGCACAACCATTTAAAAGGGGCCCTCTGATATACAATTGAGTATGTGAAGTACCTTTCGATATACCTCAAGGGTATGTGAAAGGTCGTTTGATATACCAATGACATGTGGAGGAACCACTCAGTCCTTGGAATGTAGTGCAGGCATAAAACGACAAATGCCATGCTTAACAACACTGGAACACTTCACTAACTTACACATAGTTACTAAATGATTTTAAACATAATCTAGTGTTAATTTTATCTTGAGCAGTTAAGTGGATGCATGAGGTGTAGATAGGAAATGTAAAAAGAATGCAAATCCTACCTGCATGACAATGCACATTTCTCTTTTGATGAAAGCTACCTAAGGTAGGGAAAGACTTTGTTTTCAAATCAACATGAACACAAGCAGTAAGGAAAAGAAAAATTTCTTCTAGAGTGCTATAACTCTATCTTTCTGCAATCATAAGCCAAAAAGTGAAATGGAATAGAAGATGTGACTGATATTAATGATGCACAAAAGAAAAAATAATGAAGCACTTCGATTTTCAAATGTATGTATCAAGATGGAACTTTGATAACTGAATACTTCTTAGATATATGAATAGAGAGAAAGAGAATTTATACAACACCCTACTCATTCATAAAAAAAAATATGACAAGCATCCACACAACTTGAAAGATACTCAAATTCCAAAGAACTCAAACCGAAAACAAAACATACACATGAAAATGAAATGTATATTTTCCAATTCCAACGAATAATATCTACAGAAAGGAGAAAGAGGTTTCAAGCAAAGAAAAGAATGTAAAATCCAATGCAGGAAACATAACCTCTTCTTTGAATGAAAAGAGAATATAACAATGAAAGTGACTATAGAATATACAATTCCTAGAAAAAAAAGTAAACCAAAAAACACTCTGAAATCAAAAGACAACAACCAAGTTTTGAAATGACAAAGGAGTGAAAATAACTACCTGGCACCACTCGAAGAGAGTAGGTGACAGAGCAGTTCTGGCTAGGCACCACTTCTTGATAACTGAGTATAGGCTGTGGCACCACTTACTGATTACTGAGCACAGGAGGTGGCACCGCTTAATTCCCACTATGCATGCACAGTGTCCTATAGAAATAAAAAAACAAAACAATGGAAAAAAGGAAAAGTTAGCTACTGTAATACTGGCATTAAAATCATGAATTCAAAGGAATATGAAGTACAAAAGGTAAGAATGACCCATACCTGAATAGATTTGACTATACCAAACCAAGATCTCACTAGATCAGTTAGTAGATATGATCAACTGAAACACGATCTCACAAGATCAGCCAGTAGATTTGACCAATGAAAGACTATAGCTTGGATTTTAGATAAGGGTTTGAAGACCAAGGAAGATCATATGCACTAAAACTCTTCCCCAGTGGAGTCTCCAGATTTGTTGCTAGGAAAAATGCACCTCTTGTGGACAAGAGTTGTTCCTCTAGTATGAATGGTTCATATTTAGAACAAATGAGTTACAATAGATATGGAAGACTTCCCCTAGAAATTGTGGAGATATTAAATGAGTCCCTTTGATGGATTGGTGTATTTTTTTCCTATGGTGATGGCTCTTCACGGACATACTTGCACAATCATATGAAACTAGCAAACAAGATCAAAGAGCACCATAATATAAACCACAATTCTACGTCAGTGACTAAGGAATCCAACAATAAAATACATGATTATAACATAACATACTTTATGGGAAAGGAACCAACTTTGCATTAAATATGAAGAAGAAGTTTACGACCTTTTCCATAGTGTTGATGTGCTCCTTCAAATGCCAATGCCTTGTCCCCAAAAGCTCCAACTTGCTCCCTCTATGCTCACCCTAACGATTTAGGCTAGAATGTTAATGCAACTACCACTACAACAAAACCCTGTGATTAGCATCTCTTTTATCTTCCTTTTAGCATCCACTATCGATTTTAGTGTATTTTTCATCATTTTTTGGACAAAGTGGATGCTTTTCCATGGGATGGTGCTTTTAATGGAGTTATTTGCATCCTTTTTAAAAATTTGGCGCTATTTTGAACGCTAATTAGCATCCCAATTAACGTCCCAATTAGCGTCCCAAGTAATGTCGCAATTAGCACCCCAATTAGCATCCCAAGTTAAAATTTGGTGCTATTTTGGACGAATCATTAGTGTCCCAATTAGCATCCAAATTGTCATCCCATGTAGCATCCCAATTAGCATCCCAATTAGCATCCAAATTAACATCGAAATTGTCGTCCCACTTAGCATCCCAATTAGCGTCCCAATTTAAAAGTTGGCACTATTTTGGACGATAATTAACATCTCAATTATCATCTCAATTAACGTCCCAATTAGCGTCCCAATTATCATCCAAAAAAGCATCCCATATAACGCCCAGAATAGCCTCCAAAAAAACATATGGAATAGCATTAGGAATTTCCCTAGGTTTAGAGCCAGGAATTGTGTTTGGAAAACGTCTGACATAATGTCAGATTTATCAATGTCAACGTCAATGATCAATGTCAGTGTCGATGTCAATGATCATGATTTATGTGGTAGTACTTTGGGATCTTGATTTATCATAGTGGCACCTAAATGATCATAATCATGGCACTTTTGGATATTGATTAATCCTTATGAGGGGTAAATTACCTTAATGTCATTTAAAATCCTCTAATGGCATTTGAGTGTCCCCAACACATTTTATAGACCCTAATGGAATTTGATTGGCCCTAACAACATGACGATGATGCATTACAATAATTATGATGGAGTGTATGGATATGATTTGATAAGTATAAGACTATATCATCCATTCCTATGAGGTAGTAGGGTTCTTTGCTCAGTATTATTGCAATTATATTGATGATGAATATAATGACGACAATGATGTTGATTTATTATAGGTTGATGATGACGACGTGGATGTCAATGATGATTATGCATGTGGTAGCACTTTTGGATCCTGATTTATTCTAATGGCACCAAAATGTCTGTAACGACATCTAAACAAACCTATTAACATCAAAATGACTGTAAAGACATATAAATGACCTTAACAATTACATGACATGAATCCTAATGGAAATGAGTGATTAAGAACACTAATGGCATATGAGTGACCATAATGACAATGATGGCGATGATTTTGTTAATGATGTACTTAATGCTAAATATGAGGATGATAATGAGGATAATGATCAAGATGATGTTGATGTACCATATGGCATTGATGATGATAATGATGAAAACATCGATGCCCACAATGATGATGCATGTCATAATACTTCTTGATATAGATTGATACTAATGGAACTTAAATGTTCATAATGACATGTGAGAGACATATTAATGTCACCTAAATGGTTGTAATGACATTTAGTTGTTGTCGACAAAATTTTAGTGACCTTAATCACATTTGAGTGATTGTAACAACATGACATGGATCAAAATGGTGATGACTGATAATGAACCATAATGGCATATGAGTGACCCTATCAATGATGATGTATTTGTTGATGAGGATGATGATGACCATGACATTGTTGATGATGTACTTATTGATGTTGATGTTGATGATGATGATATCAATGATGATGATGATGCAATGTATGGTGTACTTGACATTGACATTCACTTTTTCTCGACAACATTTGAGTGACCTTAATAGCATTTGAGTGAACTTAATGGAATTTTGAGTGACCTTAATGGCACTTGTCCTCGATAACATTTAAATGATAGGTTGGATGTGGTAAATTTATGAAAAAATATTAGCTACTGTATATAGACAACCACATTAATTGGAAAAATGTTAATGATAAACTAAGTTGTCTACCTCATCAACATTGTTCATTAGTGCAAGATGGAACATTACTATAGTAAAGTTCATAGAATTATTCAATAGTGTGCATAATATTAACTAAATAATCATTGACATTTCATTATTCAATGCATAATAGAAAAGGGGAAGACACTTGGTTAAATTAAATTGAAACAAAAATAACATTTGCTAAGCCCATGATAAAATGACTATTTTGAACAGCAATTTTCGTGTACATTTAAGTGTAGATTCGTTAAGAAGAAACCTTTTGAAAAGTTCTAAATCAAGAAACTAATTCAAAATTACTAAATCCATGTGATAAAAAAACAATTTCAAAGCTTTGGACATAAGATCATAATTATTCAAGTAATATGGATTAGAAATCCTGTAAAATTAGAAGTCTTCTTCATTTACATTATTATCAGCATATATGTCATCTAATGCTTCCTTATCAATATTGATATGGTCCTGTAAGTTTCTTATATTATTCTTTCTACACCATCCTGCTAAAGTGGTATTGTAATCATCTTCATCTTCACTTTCTTCTAACTCCATATCATCGAATTGATTTGTACCATCTTGATTCTCATCTAGCTTTGGATCATGTTGATTAATGGCATGCAAAATCTTGTCATGTTGTGCTTGAACATATTCATATTCATCTTCTTTTGTTTGAACATCTTCATCTTGAACATCACCATGGGTGGTCATTTCTTCATTGTTCTCTAATCTCTCATCTGGAATTGGTTGGATATCATTGTTTTTCTCAATATTCATTGAGGCATCATCAAATACATGTCTTAACCTTGGATCATAATGTATGACAAATATGCACTTTGGATCCATAATATCTTCATAGAAAAACACCTGCACGTGAACCATATTCATATATTAGACTGTTACGGAGAGAAATGCCTATGGCTTGGGGTACCACAACAGACAGCTTGACTCCAGAAATCAATCCTTTCCAATATGCAATAGAAATTAAATGTATAATACTAAAGGATCAGACCTCGTACCTTATTCCAGACGGTTGAAGTAGATCCCCGTTGAGCTTTCCAATCTTCTGCTTGAATTGGTATATTAATTTCTCAACAACAAGTAAACAATACAAGCATTCAATATATCATGGTGTTAGATCTATTATAGCATATATAATCAATAATGTATAAGCATTTGACATAATCCCATGGATAAAATATTCATTCAAACACACATTATTGGATAGGAAAATATATTTCTATTAATATAAATCAGAGATTACAAGATAGATACAACTTTTGACGGCACGTCTGCGAACCGGAGAAACTGAATCCCCCACTTGGGCCTCCACCACTTCAATCCTCCATCACTTAGATAGCAAGCTCACTAGAAAAAGGCAAGCTTGGGAAAAACACAAAAGTGCTCCAAGGGACAAAGGGATGTAGACTCAAGCATAAGTTCCGGCAACAATGGACTATAGTTTCTTTGCTCTCAATTCTCTCTTATGCCTTCAATGCACCAAGGGGTTCCTTATATAGATTTTCAAAGGGATAATGAAAAGTCAAATCCAAGCAATCTCAAGGCATATGGAAGGCCAGGAGTCAAATGAGTCAGATCCATGTCAAGGAAAACTCCAAAAGGATTTGGATTATGCACACATCCCGATGTACGTGGTTATATGGGTCAAACCTACGTATGTACGCGCTTAGAGGTTTAAAAGGTGTGTATATCATTTTTCATATGTTTGTAGGGATGATCAAGGAAACATCAAAGGACAAAAAGTGGTCCATGGGGTCTAAGGAGTCTGCAGCGAGACAGGGGAAGGCCATACAAAGTGTGATTCACCTAGAGTGGTGAAATCTGCTATAACAGATGCCCCCTAATGTATGAGATCAGAGGGGTTATACGATGGCTGAAATACATTATAAGTCCATCCCAGAAGTGGAGTGATGAAGGATCCCAAGTGGAAGACTAGCCACCCAATCAACATAGTACAATAATACAAATCTGCATATAACTGCAAATACATATAGCAGTCCCAGATACATAAGAGTACAATGGCCATTAATAGGCATAATACATGATTTCACATATGTGGTCATTGCCATGTACAATATACATAGATCATAATCTCCATGATGAATATATACAAAGGATCATGATCTCCAAAAAATGGCTGAATATATATAATAGATCAAGATCTCCATAGTGGCTAGAAATGTCTGACATAAACTGGAATCAAGTCACGAGAGCTGAAATCTCATGAACACTGGCACGATCAAGGAGGTAGAATATAAGAGATTCCACCAATCTGGAAAGTCTTCTACACAAACTGCTATGAGTACATGTCCTACTATGCGAATAGAGGTGTCGAGGTCGAACATAGTAGTCGATCGTCTGATTACCAGTCATTGATGTATACCGTTAACAGATGCGAGATCACCCATCGATAATGAAAATGGGAATCAAGGTACTAGAGTGCAAACTAACAAGTGTGAATAAATGTGTTGAGGTCGAACACTTGATAGGATCCATCGATCAGGGGACATTGATGTATTCCCAAGAAACTGTCGATGGCGAGAGAACCTGCCACTGATGACTACAAGTCTCAAGGCACTCAAAAGGACTCTAGACTCCAATCCCAGAATAAATGATCTGAAGTCGATGGGATGAAATCTGCTGGAAGGAGGGAATTAGGGCATCCCCCATCATCCAACTTGAGGTACTCAGCAAAGCTGTATAATGTGGAAGGACTCGATCATAAGGTGCACGAACCAGTAATTGTACCGGGAATGACCGACATGCAAAGCCAAGATAACTGAGGAATGACCGACTTAGGTTTCAAATTCCTTCGAACAAGAGAATAATGACATATGGTGACTGAATGAAGGTAGCATAGAATCAATATACAAATTGGGACATCTCTGTGACACAAGAGGCATTAACAGAGGCTCCATAGGGACTGGAAGCTTAACCAGTTGATGGAGATAAACTCAGATAAACGAGTACAGCTCCTAAAGTCAAACTATAACCCAACCAATGGATGTGATATACAGTGCTCTGTTCGAAGGCGACACGACTCGACAGCTACCAAATATAACATCTTTCCTTGTCTGACTTTTTGGTTTTTTGATTTTTTTTTGGACTTTTCCAGTTATTTGAAAAGCTTGAAAAAAGAATAAACTAGCTTTATAGTTACAAACTAGGAGGAGACGAGTGTCATAAGGGAAAAAAAACTAGTTCCAAGCAGTGGAACATACCTATGCTCAATGCAAGGATACATGTGTAGGATATCAACACTCGGGGGAAAATCCCCTCCCGGTAAAAAAGGGAATCAAGCTGCGAAGGATATAAAAAATGGCTTTGCATGGCTAGACATGAGACAATCTCGGGCTATATGGCTGAAACGCAATGTCAGGGGAGCTGACATAAAGCTCAACAAGGCAGGCAAAGCTCATGTTAATGCATTCACAACTTGACATAAGGGATTCCTAAGGGAAATAGGTCAGCATAAGATCAAGAGGAGAATGAGGCTCTTGCGAAATGTCATGGCAACACTATACAATGGACTCCCACACCCTAAAGGAGAAAATATCAGCATCGGCACCAAATGCAAATAAGGTGCTAACTAGGGTACCCATGTAAGGTGAAGCTCTACCACTCATATCGTGCCACTTCTAAAGTAGCAAGAAGGTTCCGTGACATAATAGAGTGGGTTTGTACCTAAGGTCATGGTGATATGGTCATAAGGTCATGCAAAATGCAAATGATGGTGAACCTAACCTATATGCCAGTTTATACATGATACCTGAGATCAGTATGAATGGGTCAATCCAATGGCTGAAACGAAACTGCAAAAGGTCTTCTACATCACAAATTATGTCAAAAATAGTCCAAAATGGTTAGAAAATGTCGAAACTATAGGAAAGGGGGTAAAAATTTTCAAATATTTGAAATTTTTTCTATAAATAGTAAAAAATATAAATCATTTGAAACTTTTACCCATTTGAGCTCTGATTTTCAACTGCAAATTCGAGGAGATCCAGCCAGTGGAATTCACAACCTTTTCTTCTAGGTATTTACTCATGCTCTCCTCTTGCATTTTGATATAATTTTTTATAGATTTTCATGGTCAAATGAGGTTTTTAAGCCATCCCAAAATGAGCACTGTGGCCCACACGGATATCGAGTTTTTTTCCGCGTATAGGGCTAGCTATACGCAGAAAAGGGCCTCAAACTTGCATACATATGCGGCTGTTTGCAAAACAGTCGCGTATGAGGCCGTGCATATGATTTTTCAATAAACTAATCGGTAATTTTGCAATTTCTTTTGCAAGATGGTGCTAGAGTGGAGAGAGCGCAAGCATGGTGAAGTAGAGGAAGCAGTAAGGGCCGACTTAATGGCTCAACAAGCTTTATGTGCATGCGGACTCTACAAGTTTTGGTGTCTTGGTGGTTTGAGGGCCAAACCAAGACTGCTAGAGATGCTGGTAGACTATTGGGATCCAGACTCAGATTCCTTTCATATAGATGTGATGTCCCTCACCATAGAGGTGGAGGAAATATTCTTTATCACTAGTCTTTCTAGATGAGGGGAGGTGGTGAACCTTCGTTCCTGAGGTGGGCCAGGGGGTGACCTTACTATCGACGAGTACATAGCTATGTGCTGCTACCCAGATACTGAGAAGGTGGGGAGTCAAGTCCCTCCCAATGATATACAAGTGCTGCCATACTTTTGACACTGGGTAGGATAGCCGGCTTAGCATCACTCCACCAGGCCTCACGGCCTCTGATGTTCTATGCAGTGGAGTGCATGAGACCCACTATGTACGACTAGAGTACTACACTACTGAGCAACATGAAACACCGGCTCAGTGAGTGTAAGGCAGGCAAGGTGCGAAACTTTGGGTTCAGCAGTATTTTGAGCACATTTTTCTTCAAGCGTGTTTCAGGATTGAGCCCTAGAGTGGACATTCCTCTCCACGGGGTTCGAGATCCGAACCAACGGCATTGGGCAGGTGCTATGCGTAGATTGGGGGGTGGTAGGGTGGCCAACCCATATCCAGCTGACTTCTTTCCATGGTGGTGATGACAGATCATTGCCATTGATGACTACCCCTATGCAGGGATATATTTCCGGGGGGATCCAGATATGCCGCTACCGCGATGATCAGCATATGGCGATATAGGTAACGAATCTCGACCCTTACTCTTTTTAAATTTTTTGAGTTATTTAATTTTTTTTGTATTTTCTTGATTATGTGGAATCAAAAAGACATGTTTTTGTGCGACAATACATAGTGACATCTACCATTTGTGTGCAGATGTGGGACCACGGCGGCCAGAGGGCTTCCCTCGTCATAGACGGAGGGGAAGAGGAGATGACATCACGGGTGTGGATGTAGAGCGAACGCTCCAGAGCATTTATACCAACTTTGTGAGACTGACTCATAGAGTTCCCATGGCGCAAGTCAAGGACTTGCCTAAGGCCATGCAGTGGCGGGTGGTGGATGTACCATGCACATGGGTGCATTTATTTCGACAGCTAGATAGAGCTGTAGTGACGTTCCATGATCACAACCCTCCTCCTCCTCCACAGGATTAGACACCTGGGAGTGTATATGTTTTGTATGACCATGTATTATATGATGGTGGCTTTAAAATCCCCAATTTTGTATTACCACATTTTTGATGTATATAAAAAAGTTTTATGGTGATCGATTTATTTATTTACATGTGTAAAAATTGTGTTTGTGATTAATTTATTGTGAATGAAACAAATGCCAATCTAACACATAGTTAGCATATGAGTCAGCAACCTGATTATTATTTCTTGGAATGTGTATATATGTTATATTTTCAAATTGCTGTTCTAACAATATCACATGTAAGAACCTTCTCAATAACGTCGGATCTCTAACATGGTACAAACCATTGAGCTGTGACACTACTAAATCCGAATCAAGACGTACCTCAAGAGATAGAATTCCATGTAGAATGGCATCCCGTAGAAGCTCAATAACGGCACTATATTCAACAACATTGTTGGAAGATGGCCATAGACATACACCTCCTGAAGACAGTACCTGACCCATAGGA